>SZWC01000132.1:105448-121657 GCA_023375785.1 Penium margaritaceum | reverse complement strand
CCCCCCCCCCCCCCCCCCCCCCCCACAGGTCACGAGCCTATCCTATATTGTGCATACGAGGATTCAAACCCAGGACCTACTGCTCCATAATCTAACTCTATAAGCACTAAGACAACTCACATGGTGTTCGCATAATGTCCAAATGACATTACAAGGGTTCCTAGGGGTAAAGGGCATAAAATAAGGGGGTGTAAGACTAGAGGGTACTTTTCAAAATCATGAATGATAACAAAGTTGGATTAATCTAAAAAAAAGACGCAGACAGAATTTCATATTTTGCAACTTCGACCTTGAATAACCCATCAACCATTGCTCTGATTGACCAGCCGTAAGAAGGAAAGTTGACTACACACAGTGAAACTCTTTTTATGATATTCAGTGACACAAGAATACTTTGGTTGGTCATTGTCCATGGTAGCCACACCGTGCCACCACTAATCGAAGGTCTTTGTACTTGCTAGTCGATACCAAGTATTCCCAAACCATTGTTTCTCCATCTGTCCATTGTTTAGTTGTATTATGAGTTGTCAACGTAAACCACACACACTACACTTCTTTGGTCATGAGCAGTGATGTATGCCTACTTGGATAGGTCATTGTGACGGTATCTACACCGTGCAAATACATACAAAAGATCTTTGTACTTTCTAGAAGATACATAGTGTTTTGAAACCATTTTTTCCCCCTCTGACCATTTGTGACTCATGTTATGGGTTGTGAGCGTTGCCAACCCATATTGAAATTCTTTGGCCATGGTTAGTGACATACGCCTAGTCCGGTTTGTCAATGTACATGGTTACCACGCCGTGTGACTACCTATTGAAGGTCTTTGTGCTTTCTAGTTGATAGCTAGTGTTCCCAAACCATTATTACCCGCCTCTGACTATCAGTGACTCGTGTTCTGAGTTGTCAACGTTGACCACATGAAGTGAAATTTGTTGGTGATGGTCAGTGACATATGCATACTTTGGTTGTCACCGTGCATTGTAGCCACACTGTGCCACTACATATTGAAGGTATTTGTACTTGCTAGTCGATAACAAGTGTTCACAAACCATTATCTTCCACCCTGACCATTTGTGACTCGTGTTATGAGTTGTCAAAGTTTACCACACTTACTGACATTATTTGGTCATGGTCAGTGTCATATGCCTACTTTGGTTGGTCATCGTGCATGGTATCCACACCGTGCCACAACGTATTGAAGCTCCTTGTGCTTGCTATTTGATACTTGGTATTCCCAAGACATTGTTTCCCCTTATGACCATTTGTGACTCGTATTATGAGTTGTCAACGTTAACCACACACAGCAGATTTCTTTGGTCAAAGACAGTACATATGCCTACGTTGGTCGGTCATTGTGCACGGTAGCCACACCGTGCTACTACTGATTGAAGGTCATTGTACTTGCTAGTTGAGAACTGATATTCCCGGACCATTGTTTCCCCCTCTGACCGTTTGTGACTCTTGTTATGGTTGGTGAATGTTGACCACCCATATTGAAATTCTTTGGTCATGGTCAGTGACATAAGCCTAGTTTGGTTGTATGGTGCGCATAATAGCCACACCGTGCCACTACGTATTGAAGTTATTTGTCCCTGCTAGTCCATGCATAGCGTTCCCAAACCATTGTCTCTCCCTCTGACCATTTGTGACTCGTGTTATGAGTTGTCAATGTTGACCATACATAGTGGACTTCTTCGGTTATAGTCAATGACGTATGCATCCTTTGGTTGGTCACTGTGCACGCTAGCCACACCCTGCCACTACTTGTTAAAAAATCTTTCTACTTGCTAGTTGATAACTAGTGTTCCCAACCCATGGTTTCCCCCTCTGACCATTTGTGGCTCGTATTATGCGTTTTCAATGTTGACCACACACTGTGAAACCCATTTCGTCATGGTTAGTGACATATGCCTAGTTTGGTTTGTCACTGTACGTGGTTACCACGCCGTGTCACTGCGTATTGAAGGTCTTTGTGCTTTCGAGTTGATGGCTAGTTTTCCCAAACTATTGTTACCCCCATCTGACTATCAGTGACTCGTGTTGTGAGTTGTCAACGTTGACGACATGAAGTGAATTTTGTTGGTCATGGTCAGTGACATATGCATACTTTTGTTGGTCACTATGCATTGTAGCCACACTGTGTCACTACATGTTGAAGGTATTTGTACTTGCTAGTCGATAACTAGTATTCACAAACCATTATCTTCCAACCTGACCATTTGTGACTCGTGTTATGAGCTGTCAAAGTTTACCACACTTACTGACATTATTCGGTCATGGTCAGAGACATATGCCTACTTTGGTTGGTCATCATGCATGGTATCCACACCGTGCCACCGCGTATTGAGGCTCGTTGTGCTTGCTATTTGATACTTGGTGTTCCCAAACCATTGTTTCCCCTTCTGACCATTTGTGACTCGTATTATGAGTTGTCAATATTGACCACACACAGCGGATTTCTTTGGTCAAAGGTAGTACATATGCCTACGTTGGTCGGTCATTGTGCATGGTAGCCACACCGTGCTACTACTGATTGAAGATCGTTGTACTTGCTAGTTGAGAACTGATATTCCCGGACCATTGTTGCCCCCTCTGACCGTTTGTATCTCGTGTTATGGTTGGTGAATGTTGACCACCCATATTGAAATTCTCTGGTCATGGCCAGTGACATATGCCTAGTTTGGTTGTATGGTGTGCATAGTAGCCACACCGTGCCACTAGGTATTGAAGTTATTTGTCCTTTCTAGTCCATGCATAGGGTTCCCAAACCATTTTCTCTTTCTTTGACCATTTGTGACTCGTGTTATGAGTTGTTAATGTTGACCATACATAGTGGACTTCTTCGGTCATAGTCAGTGACGTATGCATCCTTTGGTTGGTCACTGTGCACGCTAGCCACACCGTGCCACTACATGTTGAAAATCTTTCTACTTGCTAGTTGATAACTAGTGTTCCCAACCCATGGTTTCCCCCACTGACCATTTGTGACTCGTGTTATCAGTTTTCAACGTTGACCACACACTGTGAAACCCGTTTTGTCATGGTTAGTGACATATGCCTGGTTTGGTTTGTCACTGTACGTGGTTACCACACCGTGTCACTACGTATTGAAGGTCTTTGTGCTTTCTAGTTGATAGCCAGTATTCCCAAACCATTGTTACCCCCATCTGACTATTAGTGACTCGTGTTGTGAGTTGTCAACGTTGACCACATGAAGTGAATTTTGTTGGTCATGGTCAGTGACATATGCATACTTTGGTTGGTCACTGTGCATTGTAGCCACACTGTGCCACTACATATTGAAGGTATCTGTACTTGCTAGTCGATAACTAGTATTCACAAACCATTATCTTCCACCCTGACCATTTGTGACTCGTGTTTTGAGTTGTCAAAGTTTACCACACTTAGTGACATTGTTTGGGCATGGTCAGTGACATATGCCTACTTTGGTTGGTCATCGTGCATGGTATTCACACCGTGCGACAACGTATTGAAGCTCCTTGTGCTTGCTATTTGATACTTGGTGTTCCCAGACCATTGTTTCCCCTTCTGACCATTTATGACTTGTGTTATGTGTTGTCAACGTTGACCACTCACAGTGGATTTCTTTGGTCAAAGGCAGTACATATGCCTATGTTGGTCGGTCATTATGCATGGTAGCCACACCGTGCTACTACTGATTGAAGGTCGTTGTACTTGCTAGTTGAGAACTGATATTCCCGGACCATTGTTTCCCCCTCTGACCGGTTGTGACTTGTGTTATGGTTGGTGAATGTTGACCACCCATATTGAAATTCTTTGGTCATGGTCAGTGACATATGCATAGTTTGGTTGTATGGTGTGCATAGTAGCCACACCGTGCCACTATGTATTGAAGTTTTTTGTCCTTTCTAGTCCATGCATAGGGTTCCCAAACCATTGTCTCTCCCTCTGACCATTTGTGACTCGTGTTATGAGTTGTCAATGTTGACCATACATAATGGACTTCTTCGGTCATAGTCAGTGACATATGCATCCTTTGGTTGGTCATTGTGCACGCTAGCCACACCGTGCCACTAATTGTTGAAAATCTTTCTACTTGCTAGTTGATAACTAGTGTTCCCAACCCATGGTTTTCCCCATTGACCATTTGTGACTTGTGTTATGAGTTTTCAACGTTGACCACACACTGTGAATTCCGTTTCGTTATGGTTAGTGACATATGCCTGGTTTGGTTTGTCACTGTACATGGTTACCACGCCGTGTGACTACGTATTGAAGGTTTTTGTGCTTAGTTGATAGCTAGTGTTCCCAAACCATTGTTACCCGCCTCTGACTATCAATAAATCGTGTTTTGAGTTGTCAACGTTGACAGCATGAAGTGAAATTTGTTGGTGATGGTCAGTGACATATGCATACTTTGGTTTGTCACTGTGCATTGTAGCCACACTACGCCACTACATATTGAAGGTATTTGTACTTGCGAGTTGATAACTAGTGTTAACAAACCATTATCTTCCACCCTGACCATTTGTGACTCGTGTTATGAGGTGTAAAAGTTTACCACACTTACTGACATTATTTGGTCATGGTCAGTGACATATGCCTACTTTGGTTGGTCATCGTGTATGGTATCCACACCGTGCCACAACGTATTGAAGCTCCTTGTGCTTGCTTTTTGATACTTGGTATTCCCAAACCATTGTTTCCTCTTATGACCATTTATGACTCATATTATGAGTTGTCAACGTTGACCACACACAACGGATTTCTTTGGTCAAAGGCAGTACATATGCCTACGTTGGTCAGTCATTGTGCACGGTAGTCACACCGTGCTACTACTGATTTAAGGTTGTTGTACTTGCTAGTTGAGAACTGATATTCCCGGAACATTGTTTCCCCCTCTGACCGTTTGTGACTCGTGTTATGGTTGGTGAATGTTGACCACCCATATTGAAATTCTTTGGTCATGGTCAGTGACATATGCCTAGTTTGTGTTGAAATAGTATGCACCTTGTCCACTGTCTAGCTGGCTAGCTACACATACAGATAAGGCATGCACTGCTCTATGGAGTATGTCACCTTGGTCTGTTCTGAGATGGGCCAGGAATGCATTGCCCATAATGGGTATGTCCCCTGTGCCTCATCATAGGAACCATACCTTTTTGGCTTGGTTGATTAGGCACCGGAGTCTCAAACCAGAGGTCGCGGGTTCAAACACCGCCACGGCCAAAATTTTCTTTGTGGCAAAAACTGGGACAGGAAGCTTCTAGGAAGCTTACTAGAGCCTGCCATGAGGATGACACTTGGCGGTCTAAGGACGCGCCACGTAGGAATGTAGGTTGAGGTTGGCTCCAGTGGAGCCACTACAAGCAGAAGCTTTAGCAAAGCTGTGCAAGTATAAAAGCCTGTACCTTGCATGCATCCATTTACAGTTCTTGCCTTTGAGACTCCTCACAGAGTGTCCAACCAAAGGTAGACACTAAAGACCAACATGCGGACTTTGTGTGGTTGCAAACCAAACGAACCTAAAGTGTGGATCCCTCGTTTGAGGGTGATATGTTATCTTGGTTGCAATACCAAGAGCGGTTGGCGGCCTCCCATGTCGGGACCCGTTTTCTAGACCGTTGCTATCCGGCGCATTGACAAAGGGTTATGGGCCCACACTTCTGGTTCTAAGNGCATCAATCGAATGCCCTAGCAAACCGACTCTTCATCTTCCAACGGTTGATGTCGATGAGGGTGAGCGAAGGAGAATCGATACCCGCATTTTTGCAGTCGTTCGACAACGTGCTGCAAGAGGTCCAGCAAATGGAATGGAATCTCGACTCCAACATGCGTGCCATGATCCTTCTAATGGCGCTGCCGGAAAGCTGGGGGTCCTTGATCACCGTATTTGGCGGTTGGAAGGAGGCAGATCTGACGTACGAGGCTGTCGCCGAACACGTCCGCAATGAGTCCATGCGACGCAGTGGCGCCGAGGCAAACATCTCAGCCTATGCCTCTCGCTTCGGTGGACAAAGTGCAAGCTCTCGCTCCAGTCAAGGCAACAGCGGAAGCGGTGGCGGTGGAGGGAAAGGCAATGGTGGCGGGAAGAGTTCCAAGAAGCCCGGCAACTGTCACAACTGTGGCAAGGCTGGGCACTGGGCTAGGGACTGTCGTAGTCCCAAGAGAGAAGGCGGGAACAAAGGTGGAAAGGAGAAGAAAGAGCTCACTAACATGATGGCTAGGGGGCTGCCCATGAAGAGCGCAGCAATCCTTAGGCACGGGGCATTCGCCCTTGACTCGGGCACCAACCACCACTCATCAAAAGAGAAGGTTGGATTTGTCTCCATGGCCGAATCTGTCATGCGCATCAAGTGTGCAAACGGTGGCGTCGTCCAAGCCATGGGCGAAGGGGACAAGGTGATCACGTTCAACGTGAATGGTGCGGAGAAGGCAGTCAACCTTCAAAAGGTGGTGTACATGCCCTCCTTTGCAGCCAACTTGCTGTCCGTCTCACAAATCACCGACAACAACATGACAGTGGTGTTCACCAACAAGGAAGCGGTGGCCCTAAAAAACGAGGACATCCAGATTTTGTGTACCAAAGACGACCTCATGCTTCAAGTTCCAAGAGTCGACGGCCTCTACGTGCTTCAAACCAAAGTCACCAAGGCGTCGGATGAGGGACTCNGTCCAAGAAGGTGAAGGCGCTCCGAAGTGACAACGGGGGTGAGTACGAGGCATGCAAGCCTTGGCTCAAGCATCATGGCATCCGCCATGAGCAAACCACCCCTTACAACCCCCAAAGCAACGGCGTTGCCGAGAGGATGAATCAGACCCTACTCGGCATGGTGCGAAGCATGCTCTTCGACGCCAAGCTCCCACCTCGCTTTTGAGCTGAAGCAGCAACAACGGCTTGCTACCTCTTGAACCTCACACCAGCGACCGCCTTGCGGAGGCGTGGAAAGGAGCAGGACAAGCAGCTGAAGACCCCACAGGAAGCATGGTCGGGAAAGAAACCCAACGCATCTCATCTGAAAGTGTTGGGGTCAACTGCATGGGTGAAGATCCAGTCGGGAGAAGGTGGAGGCAAGCTCGACGCACGCTCCAAGAAGTGCATCATGGTCGGGTACGATATGTCACACAAAGCCTATCGGCTTTGGGACCAGGCAACAGGCAAGCTCGTGAGGAGCCGCGACGTTGTGTTTGACGAACGCACCCTTGGAAAGGGAGAGCTGCTGGACCTGACCCTCACTCCCAAAGCAGGAGAGTGGATAGTGTTGCTTGAGTCTAGAGACCAAGCACCCGACAACTGGCTCGCCTTGCCAGCAGGCGGTGGGAATCGGAGAGTGGCTGTGGAAGATGATGCAGCATCTGACATGGACGCGGATACCGAGGCGTCCGAGGCTTCTGAGTCTGACTTGGAGTGTGACGACTCTTCTGAGGACGACGACGACGACGACAAACCACCTCCTGTGGAAGCACCAGCACCAAAGCAAGAAGCGACACCACTACCCCGGCGCAGTTTGCGACCAAAGAGAGCACCTTTGCGGTATGAGGATGATTGGACCGGCCTTAGCTGGTCGTGCATGGCTCAGGGAGAGCCATCCATAGTGGCGGAGGCCATGAATGGCCCAGATGCGGCCAAGTGGAAGGAGGCAGTGGATAGCGAGCTCGCATCCATTGCCGAAAACGGCACGTGGGTGCTGGTAGATAGACCCGACAAGGCCCACATGGTGGGATCCAAGTGGGTCCTCCGAGTGAAGAAGAAGCAAGACGGCAACATCGACAAGTTCAAGGCAAGGGTAGTGGCCAAGGGGTTCTCTCAACGTCCGGGCTCCGCGTACGACAAGACGTTCTCGCCCGTTGTGACCTTTGCCTCCATCCGCTCTCTCCTTGGCATTGCTGCCGCAAAGAACTTGGAGATACACCAGATGGACGTCAGGACAGCTTTCCTTTATGGGAAGCTTGACAAGGAAGTGCTGATGGAGGTGCCCGAAGGAGTCAAAGCTCCCAAGGGCAAGGTGTGCAAGTTGGTGAATGCGCTCTACGGGCTGAAACAGGCCCCAAGGATGTGGTACAAAGAGATGGACGGTTTCATGATCGGCCTCTCCTTCGCGCATTGCCAAAATGACCCGAGCATGTACGTGCGCGATGATGGGAGAGGGCTGATGCTGGTTGCGTTGTATGTGGATGATTTGATCATCTACTTGTCCTCGGTCGAGCTGCTGGATGGGCTGAAGTCTGACCTCAGCAAAAGGTTCAAGATGA
Source organism: Penium margaritaceum (assembly GCA_023375785.1). Taxonomy (NCBI): domain Eukaryota; kingdom Viridiplantae; phylum Streptophyta; class Zygnematophyceae; order Desmidiales; family Peniaceae; genus Penium; species Penium margaritaceum. Next base: position 113,416 of record SZWC01000132.1, on the reverse strand, counting down.
AGGACATGGGTCCTCTCGAGTACTACCTCGGGATTGCCATCGACCGCAACCGAGCAGCAGGCACCATCGAACTCAACCAAACCAAATACATTGGTGAGGTGTTGAAGCGCTACCACATGGAAGACTGCAAACCTGTCAGCACCCCAATGACGACCGACACAAAAGCTGAAGGCCTCCATGTTGCCAAGCAATGAAGCAGAACAAAGGAGGATGCAAGACATCCCCTACCAGTCCGCCGTGGGTAGCATCATGTACGCCATGGTAGGGACTCGTCCGGACATCTGCTATGCTGTGGGACAAGTGAGCAGATTCGTGGCCAACCCTGGGCCACAACATTGGCAGGCAGTCAAGCGCATCTTGCGCTACCTGCAGAAGACACGTCACATGGGCCTCGTCCTTGGAGGCCAAGAAGGAACAGACCGCTTTCGTCTGAAGTGCTACACCGACGCTGACTGGGGAGGAAATCTTGACGACAGGAAATCCACCTCTGGATATGTGTGCATCTTGAATGGCGCTGCCATCTCATGGGCTAGCAGGAAGCAGGATTGTGTTTCCGTGTCCACGGCTGAGGTAGAGTACGTTGCTCTGTCTGAGGTGTGCAAAGAGACTCAATGGCTCCGCAGCCTACTTGGCGAAATGACAGTGCCAAAAAAGGACGCCACGATCGTACACGTGGACAACATGAGTGCCATCTCGATGGCTGAAGATGAGTTCATCTCCCGGCGAACAAAGCACATTGACATACGTTACCACTACTCACGTGACCTGGTCATGAAGAACGTGGCGGACTTACAGCACTACGGAACAAAGAGCATGCTTGCTGATTGCATGACCAAGCCGCTGGACAGCGACTTGCATTATGCAGGCATTCGTGGATTCGGCATGAGGAGTGCGGCAGAGGAAGGGTGAGCTCCAAGGCATTGATGGAGCCGAGCAAGGGACAGATGGACAGAGATGCAAGGAAGAGATTTGTTGAAATGGGATGCACCTTGTCCACTGCCTAGCTGGCCAGCTACACATACAGACAAGGCATGCACTGCTCTATGGAGTATGTCCCCTTGGTCTGTTCTCAGATGGGCCAAGAATGCATTGCCCATAATGGGTATGTCCCCTGTGCCTCATCGTAGGAACCATACCTTTTTGGCTTGGTTGATTAGGCACCGGAGTCTCAAACCAGAGGTTGCGGGTTCAAACCCCGCGACAGCCGCAATTTTCTTTGTGGCCAAAACTGGGACAGGAAGCTTCTAGGAAGCTTACTAGAGCCTGCCATATGGATGACACTTGGCGGTCTAAGGACGCGCCAAGTAGGAATGTAGGTTNAGGTTGGCTCCAGTGGAGCCACTACAAGCAGAAGCTTTAGCAAAGCTCTGCAAGTATAAAAGCCTGTACCTTGCAGGCATCCATTTACCGTTCTTGCCTTTGAGACTCCTCACAGAGTGTCCAACCAAAGGTAGACACTAAAGACCAACATGCAGACTTCGTGAGGTTGCAAACCAAACGAACCTAAAGTGTGGATCCCTCGTTTGAGGGTGATATGTTATCTTGGTTGCAATACCAAGAGCGGTTGGCGGCCTCCCATGTCGGGACCGGTTTTCTAGACCGTTGCTATCCGGCGCATTGACAGTTTGGTTGTATGGTGCGCATTATAACCACACCGTGCCACTACGTATTGAAGTTATTTGTCCTTTCTAGTCCATGCATAGCGTTCCCAAACCATTGTCTCTCCCTCTGACCATTAGTGACTCGTGTTATGAGCTGTCAATGTTGACCATACATAGTGGACTTCTTCGGTCATAGTCAGTGACGTATGCATCCTTCGGTTGGCCACTGTGCACGCTAGCCACACCGTGCCTCTACTTGTTGAAAATCTTTCTACTTGCTAGTTGATAACTAGTATTCCCAACCCATGGTGTCCCCCACTGACCATTTGTGACTCGTGTTATGAGTTTTCAACGCTGACCACACACTGTGAGACCCGTTTCGTCATGGTTACTTACATATGCCTAGTTTGGTTTGTCACTGTACGTGGTTACCACGTCGTGTCACTACGTATTGAAGGTCTTTGTGCCTTCTAGTTGATAGCTAGTGTTCCCAAACCATTGTTACCCCCATCTGACTATCAGTGACTCGTGTTGTGAGTTGTCAACGTTGACTACATGAAGTGAAATTTGTTGGTCATGGTCAGTTACATATGCATACTCTGGTTGGTCACTGTGCATTGTAGCCACACTGTGCCACTACATATTGAAGGTATTTGTACTTGCTATCGATAACTAGTATTCACAAACCATTATCTTCCACCTTGACCATTTGTGACTCGTGTTATGAGTTGTCCAAGTTTACCACACTTAGTGACGTTATTTGGGCATGGTCAGTGACATATGCCTACTTTGGTTGGTCATCGTGCATGGTATCCACACCGCGCACAACGTAATGAAACTCATTGTGCTTGCTATTTGTTACTTGGTGTTCACAAACCATCGTTTCCCCTTCTGACCATTTGTAACTCGTTTTATGAGCTGTCAACGTTGACCACACACAGCGGATTTCTTTGGTCAAAGGCAGTACATATGCCTACGTTGGTCGGTCATTGCGCATGGTAGCCACACCGTGCTACTACTCATTAAACGTCGTTGCACTTGCTACTTGAGAACTGATATTCCCGGATAATTGTTTCCCCCTCTGACCGTTTGTGACTCGTGTTATGGTTGGTGAATGTTGACCACCCATATTGAAATTCTCTGGTCATGGTTAGTGACATATGCCTAGTTTGGTTGTATGGTGTGCATAGTAGCCACACCGTGCCACTACGTATTGGAGTTATTTGTCCTTTCTAGTCCATGCATAGGGTTCCCAAACCATTGTCTCTCCCTTTGACCATTTGTGACTCGTGTTATGAGTTGTCAATGTTGACCATACATAGTGGACTTCTTCGGTCATACTCAGTGACGTATGCATCCTTTGGTTGGTCACTGTGTACGCTAGCCATACCGTGCCACTACATGTTGAAAATATTTCTACTTGCTAGTTGATAACTAGTGTTCCCAACCCATGGTTTCCCCCACTGACCATTTGTGACTCGTGTTATGAGTTTTCAACGTTGACCACACACTGTGAAACCCGTTTTGTCCTGGTTAGTGACATATGCCTGGTTTGGTTTGTCACTGTACGTGGTTACCACGCTGTGTCACTACATATTGAAGGTCTTTGTGCTTTCTAGTTCATAGCTAGTATTCCCAAACCATTGCTACCCCCATCTGACTATCAGTGACTTGTGTTGTGAGTTGTCAATGTTGACCACATGAAGTGAATTTTGTTGGTCATGGTCAGTGACATATGCATACTTTGGTTGGTCACTGTGCATTGTAGCCACACTGTGCCACTACATATGGAAGGTATCTGTACTTGCTAGTCGACAACTAGTATTCACAAACCATTATCTTCGACCCTGACCATTTGTGACTCGTGTTATGAGTTGTCAAAGTTTACCACACTTAGTGACATTACTTGGGCATGGTCAGTGACATATGCCTTCTTTGGTTGGTCGTCGTGCATGGTATCCACACCGTACCACAACGTATTGAAGCTCCTTGTGCTTGCTATTTGATACTTGTGTTCCCAAACCATTGTTTCCCCTTCTGACCATTTTTGAGTCGTATTATGAGTTGTCAACGTTGACACCACACAGCGGATTTCTTTGGTCAAAGGCAGTACATATGCTTACGTTGGTCGGTCATTGTGCATGGTAGCCACACCGTGCTACTACTGATTGAAAGTCGTTGTACTTGCTAGTAGAGAACTGATATTTCCGGACCATTGTTTCCCCCTCTGACCGTTTGTGACTCGTGTTATGGTTTGTGAACGTTGACCACCCATATTGAAATTCTCTAGTCATGGTCAGTGAAATATGCCTAGTTTGGTTGTTTGGTGTGCATAGTAGCCACACCGTGCCACTACGTATTGAAGTTTTTTTTCTTTTATAGTCCATGCATAGGGTTCCCAAACCATTGTCTCTCCCTCTGACCATTTGTGACTCGTGTTATGAGTTTTCAACGTTGACCACACACTGTGAAACCCGTTTCGTCATGGTTNTGGTGTGCATAGTAGCCACACCGTGCCACTACGTATTGAAGTTATTTGTCCTTTCTAGTCCATGCATAGGGTTCCCAAACCATTGTCTCTCCCTCTGACCATTTGTGACTCGTGTTATGAGTTGTCAATGTTGACCATACATAGTGGACTTCTTCGGTCATAGTCAGTGACGTATGCATCCTTTGGTTGGTCACTGTGCACGCTAGCCACACCGTGCCACTACTTTTTGACAATCTTTCTACTTGCTAGTTGATAACTAGTGTTCCCAACCCATGGTTTTTCCCACTGACCAATTGTGACTCTTGTTATGACTTTTCAACGTTGACCACACACTGTGAAACCCGTTTCGTAATGGTTAGAGACATATGCCTTGTTTGGTTTGTCACTGTACGTGGTTACCACGCCGTGTCACTACGTATTGAAGGTCTTTGTGCTTTCTACATGATAGCTAGTGTTCCCAAACCATTGGTACCCCCATCTGACTATCAGTGACTCGTGTTGTGAGTTTTCAACGTTGACCACATGAAGTGAATTTTGTTAGTCATGGTCAGTGACATATGCATACTTTTGTTAGTCAGTGTGCATTGTAGCCACACTGTGCCACTACATATTGAAGGTATTTGTACTTGCTAGTTGATAACTAGAATTCACAAACCATTATCTTCCACCCTGACCATTTGTGACTCGTGTTATGAGTTGTCAAAGTTTACTACACTTAGTGAAGTTATTCGGTCATGGTCAGTGACATATGCCTACTTTGGTTGGTCATCCTACATGGTATCCACATCGTCCCACCGCGTATTGAGGCTCCTTGTGCTTGCTATTTGATACTAGGTGTTCCTTAACCATTGTTTCCCCTTCTGACCATTTGTGACTCGTATTATGAGTTGTCAACATTGACCACACACATCGGATTTCTTTGGTCAAAGGCAGTACATAAGCCTTGGTCGGTCATTGTGCATGGTAGCCACACCGTGCTACTACTGATTGAAGGTCGTTGTACTTGCTAGTTGAGAACTGATATTCCCAGACCATTGTTTCCCCCTCTGACCGTTTGTGACTCGTGTTATGGTTGGTGAATGTTGACCACCCATATTGAAATTCTCTGGTCATGGTCAGTGACATATGCCTAGTTTGGTTGTTTGGTGTGCATAGTAGCCACACCGTGCGACTACGTATTGAAGTTGTTTGTCCTTTCTTGTCCATGCATAGGGTTTTTAAACCATTGTCCCTCCCTCTGACCATTTGTGACTCGTGTTCTGAGTTGTCAATGTTGGCCATACATAGTGGACAATTTTGGTCATAGTCAGTGACGTATGCATCCTTTGGTTGGTCACTGTGCACGCTAGCCACACCGTGCAACTAAAATTTAAAAATCTTTCTACTTGCTAGTTGATAACTAGTGTTCCCAACCCATGGTTTCCCCCACTGACCATTTGTGACTCGTGTTATGAGTTTTCAACGTTGACCACACACTGTGAAACCCATTTCGTCATTGTTAGTGACATATGCCTAGTTTTGTTTGTTACTGTACGTGGTAACCTAGCCGTGTCACTACGTATTGAAGGTCTTTGTGCTTTCTAGTTGATAGCTAGTGTTCCCAGACCATTGTTACCCCCATCTGACTATCAGTGACTCGTGTTGTGAGTTGTCAACGTTGACCACACACTGTGAAACCCATTTCGTCATTGTTAGTGACATATGCCTAGTTTTGTTTGTTACTGTACGTGGTAACCTAGCCGTGTCACTACGTATTGAAGGTCTTTGTGCTTTCTAGTTGATAGCTAGTGTTCCCAGACCATTGTTACCCCCATCTGACTATCAGTGACTCGTGTTGTGAGTTGTCAACGTTGACCACATGAAGTGAATATTGTTGGTCATGGTCAGTGACATTTGCATACTTTGGTTGGTCACTGTGCATTGTAGCCACACTCTTCCACTACATATTGAAGGTATTTGTACTTGCTAGTCAATAACGAGTATTCACAAAGCATTATCTTCCACCCTGACCATTTGTGACTCGTGTTATGAGCTGTCGAAGTTTACCACACTTAGTGACATTGTTTGGGCATGGTCAGTGACATAAGCCTACTTTGGTTGGTCTTTGTGCATGGTATCCACACCGTGCCACAACGTATTGAAGCTCCTTGTGCTTGCTATTTGATACTTGGTGTTCCCAAACCATTGTTTCCCCTTCTGACCATTTGTGACTCGTATTATGGGTTGTCAACGTTGACCACGCACAGCGGATTTCTTTGGTCAAAGGCAGTACATATGCCTACGTTGTTCGGTCATTGTGCATGGTAGCCACACCGTGCTACTACTGATTGAAGGTCGTTGTACTTGCTAGTTGATAACTGATATTCCCGGACCATTGTTTCCCCCTCTGACCGTTTGTGACTCGTGTTATGGTTGGTGAACGTTGACCACCCAAATTGAAATTCTCTGGTCATGGTCAGTGACATATGCCTAGTTTGGTTATTTTGTGTGCATAGTAGCCACATTGTGCCACTACGTATTGAAGTTATTTGTCCTTTTGAGTCAATGCATAGGGTTTCCAAACCATTGTCTCTCCCTCTGACCATTTGTGACTCGTGTTATGAGTTGTCAATGTTGACCATACATAGTGGACTTCTTTGGTCATAGTGAGTGACGTATGCATCCTTTGGTTGGTCACTGTGCACGCTAGCCACACCGTGCCACTACTTGTTGAAAAGCTTTCTACTTGCTAGTTGATAACTAGTGTTCCCAACCCATGGTTTCCCCCACTCACCATTTGTGACTCTTGTTTTGAGTTCTAACGTTGACCACACACTGTGAATTCCATTTCATCATGGTTTGTGACATATGCCTACTTTGGTCTGTCACTGTTCGAGGTTACCACGCCGTGTCTCTACGTATTGAAGGTCTTTGTGCTTTCTAGTTGACAGCTAGTGTTCCCAAACCATTGTTACCCATATCTGACTGTCAGTGACTCGTGTTGTGAGTTGTCAACGTTGACCACATGAAGTGAATTTTGTTGGTCATGGTCAGTGACATATGCATACTTTGGTTGGTCACTGTGCATTGTAGCCACACTGTGCCACTAGATATTGAAGGCATTTGTACTTGCTAGTGGATGACTAGTGTTCACAAACCATTATCTTCCACCCTGAGCATTTGTGACTCGTGTTATGAGTTGTCAATGTTTACCACTCTTACTGACATTATTTGGTCATGGTCAGTGACATATGCCTACTTTGGTTGGTCATCGTGCATGGTATCCACATTATGCCACCACGTATTGAAGCTCCTTGTGCTTGCTATTTGATACTTGGTATTCCCAAACCATTGTTTCCCCTTATGACCATTTGTGACTCGTATTATGAGTTGTCAACGTCGACCACACACAGCGTATTTCTTTGGTCAAAGGCAGTACATATGCCTACGTTGGTCGGTCATTGTGCATGGTAGCCACACCGTGCTACTACTGATTGAAGGTCGTTGTACTTGCTAGTTGAGAACTGGTATTCCCAGACCATTGTTTCCCCCCCTGACCGTTTGTGACTCGTGTTATGGTTGGTGAATGCTGACCACTCATATTGAAATTCTTTGGTCATGGTCAGCGTCATATGCCTAGTTTGGTTGTATGGTGTGCGTAGGAGCCACACCATGCCACTACGTATTGAAGTTATTTGTCCTTTCAAGTCCATGCATAGGGTTCCCAAACCATTGTCTCTCCCTCTGACCATTTGTGACTCGTGTTATGAGTTGTCAATGTTGACCATACATAGTGGACTTCTTCGGTCATAGTCAGTGACGTATGCATCCTTTGGTTGGTCACTGTGCACGCTAGCCACACCGTGCCACTACTTGTTGAAAATCTTTCTACTTGCT
>SZWC01000132.1:68787-105372 GCA_023375785.1 Penium margaritaceum | reverse complement strand
TGGTGTGCATAGTAGCCACACCGTGCCACTACGTATTGAAGTTATTTGTCCTTTCAAGTCCATGCATAGGGTTCCCAAACCATTGTCTCTCCCTCTGACCATTTGTGACTCGTGTTATGAGTTGTCAATGTTGACCATACATAGTGGACTTCTTCGGTCATAGTCAGTGACGTATGCATCCTTTGGTTGGTCACTGTGCACGCTAGCCACACCGTGCCACTAATTGTTGGAATTTTTTCTACTTGCTTGTTGATAACTAGTGGACTCAACCAATGGTTTCCCCCACTAACTATTTGTGACTTGTGTTATGAGTTCTCAAGGTTGACCACACATGTGAAACCCGTTTCGTCATGGTTAGTGACATATGCCTAGTTTGGTTTGTCACTGTACGTGGTTACCACGCCATGTCACTACGTATTAAAGGTCTTTGTGCTTTCTAGTTGATAGCTAGTGTTCCCAAACCATGGTTACCCCCATCTGACTATTATTGACTCGTGTTGTGAGTTTTCAACGTTGACCACATGAAGTGAAAACAGTTGGTCATGGTCAGTGACATATGTAAACTTTGGTTGGTCACTGTGCATTGTATCCACACTGTGCCACTACATATTGAAGGAATTTGTACTTGCTAGTCGAGAACTAGTATTCAAAAATCATTATCTTCCATCCTGACCATTTGTGACTCGTGTTATCAGTTGTCAAAGTTTACCACACTTAGTGACATTACTTGGGCATGGTTATTGACATATGCCTACTTTGGTTGGTCGTCGTGCATGGTATCCACACCGTGCCACAACGTATTTAAGCTCCTTGTGCTTGCTATTTGATACTTGGTGTTCCCAAACCATTGTTTCCCCTTCTGACCATTTGTGACTCGTATGATGAGTTGTCAACGTTGACCACACACAGCGGATATCTTTGGTCAAAGGCAGTACATATGCCTACGTTGGTCGGTCATTGTGCATGGTAGCCACACCGTGCTACTACTGATTGAAAGTCGTTGTACTTGCTAGTTGAGAACTGATCTTTCTGGACCATTGTTTCCCCCTCTGACCGTTTGTGACACGTGTTATCGTTGGTGAACGTTGACCATCCATATTGATATTCTCTGGTCATGGTCAGTGACATATGCCTAGTTTGGTTGTTTGGTGTGCATAGTACCCACACCGTGACACTACGTCTTGAAGTTATTTGTCCTGTCTAGTCCATGCATAGGGTTCCCAAACCATTGTCTCTCCCTCTGACCATTTGTGGCTTGTGTTATGAGTTGTCAATGTTGACCATACATAGTGGACTTCTTCGGTCATAGTCAGTGACGTATGCGTCCTTTGGTTGGTCACTGTGCACGCTAGCCACACCGTGCCACTACTTTTTGAAAATCTTTCTACTTGCTAGTTGATAACTAGTGTTCCCAACCCATGGTTTTCCCCACTGACCATTTCTGACTCGTGTTATGAGTTTTCAACGTTGACCACGCACTGTGAGACCCGTTTCGTCATGGTTAGTGACATATGCCTAGTTTGGTTTGCCACTGTACGTGGTTACCACGCCATGTCAATACGTATTGAAGGTCTTTGTGCTTTCTATTTCAAAGCTAGTGTTCCCAAACCATTGTTACCCCCATCTGACTATCAGTGACTCGTGTTGTGAGTTGTCAACGTTGACCACATGAAGCTAAATTTGTTGGTCATGGTCAGTGACATATGCATACTTTGGTTGGTCACTGTGCATTGTAGCCACACTGTGCCACTACATATTGAAGGTATATGTACTTGCTAGACGATAACTAGTATTTTCAAACCATTATCTTCCACCCTGACCATTTGTGACTCGTGTTATGAGTTGTCAAAGTTTACCACACTTAGTGACATTATTTGGGCATGGTTAGCGACATATGGCTACTTTGGTTGGTCATCGTGCATGGTATCCACACCGTGCCACAACGTATTGAAGCTCCTTGTGCTTGCTATTTGATACTTGGTGTTTCAAAACCATCGTTTCGCCTTCTGACCATTTGTGACTCGTATTATGAGTTGTCAACGTTGACCACACACAGCGGATTTCTTTGGTCAAAGGTAGTATATATGCCTACGTTGGTCCGTCATTGTGCATGGTAGCCACACCGTGCTACTACTGATTGAAGGTCGTTGTACTTGCTAGTTGAGAAATGATATTCTCGGATCATTGTTTCCCCCTCTGACTGTTTGTGACTCGTGTTATGGTTGGTGAATTTGACCTCCCATATTGAAATTCTCCGGTCATGGTCAGTGACATATGCCTAGTTTGGTTGTATGGTGTGCATAGTAGCCACACCGTGCCACTACGTATTGAAGTTATTTGTCCTTTCTAGTCCATGCATAGGGTTCCCAAACCATTGTCTCTCCCTCTGACCATTTGTGACTCGTGTTATGAGTTGTCAAAGTTTACCACACTTCCTGACATTATTTGGTCATGGTCAGTGACATATGCCTCGTTTGGTTGTATGGTGTGCATAGTAGCCACACCGTGCCACTACTTGTTGAAAATCTTTCTACTTGCTAGTTGATAACTAGTGTTCCCAACCCATGGTGTCCCCCACTGACCATTTGTGACTCGTGTTATGAGTTTTCAACGTTGACCACGCACTGTGAGACCCGTTTCGTCATGGTTAGTTACATATGCCTAGGTTGGTTTGTCACTGCACGTGGTTACCACGCCGTGCCACTTAGTTTTGAAGGTCTTTGTGCTTTCTAGTTGATAGCTAGTGTTCTCAGACCATTGTTACCCCCATCTGACTATCAGTGACTCGTGTTGTGAGTTGTCAACGTTGACCACACACAGCGGATTTCTTTGGTCAAAGGCAGTACATATGCCTACGTTGGTCGGTCATTGTGCATGGTAGCCACACCGTGCTACTACTGATTGAAAGTCGTTGTACTTGCTAGTTGAGAAATGATATTCTCGGATCATTGTTTCCCCCTCTGACTGGTTGTGACTCGTGTTATGGTTGGTGAATTTGACCTCCCATATTGAAATTCTCCGGTCATGGTCAGTGACATATGCCTCGTTTGGTTGTATGGTGTGCATAGTAGCCACACCGTGCCACTACTTGTTGAAAATCTTTCTACTTGCTAGTTGATAACTAGTGTTCCCAACCCATGGTGTCCCCCACTGACCATTTGTGACTCGTGTTATGAGTTGTCAATGTTGATCATACATAGTGGGCTTCTTCGGTCATAGTCAGTGACGTGTGCATCCTTTGGTTGGTCACTGTGCACGCTAGCCACACCGTGCCACTACTTGTTGAAAATCTTTCTACTTGCTAGTTGATAACTAGTGTTCCCAACCCATGGTGTCCCCCACTGACCATTTGTGACTCGTGCTATGAGTTTTCAACGCTGACCACACACTGTGAGACCCGTTTCGTCATGGTTAGTTACATATGCCTAGGTTGGTTTGTCACTGCACGTGGTTACCACGCCGTGTCACTTAGTTTTGAAGGTCTTTGTGCTTTCTAGTTGATAGCTAGTGTTCCCAAACCATTGTTACCCCTATCTGACTATCAGTGACTTGTGTTGTGAGTTGTCAACGTTGACCACATGAAGTGAAATTTGTTGGTCATGGCCAGTGACATATGCATACTTTGGTTCGTCACTGTGCATTGTAGCCACACTGTGCCACTACATATTGAAGGTATCTGTACTTGCTAGTCAATAACTGTTATTCACAAACCATTATCTTCCACCCTGACCATTTGTGACTCGTGTTATGAGTTGTACAAGTTTACCACACTTAGTGACATTATTTGGGTATGGTCAGTGACATATGCCTACTTTGGTTGGTCATCGTGCATGGTATCCACACCGTGCCACAACGTATTGAAGCTCTTTGTGCTCGCTATTTGATTCTTGGTGTTCACAAACCATCGTTTCCCCTTCTGACCATTTGTGACTCGTATTATGAGTTGTGAACATTGACCACACACAGCGGATTTCTTTGGTCAAAGGCAGTACATATGCCTACGTTGGTCGGTCATTGTGCATGGTAGCCACACCGTGCTACTACTGATTGAAGGTCGTTGTACTTTCTAGTTGAGAACTGATATTCCCAGACCATTGTTTCCCCCTCTGACCGTTTGTGACTCGTGTTATGGTTGGTGAATGTTGACCACCCATATTGAAATTCTTTGGTCATGGTCAGTGACATATGCCTAGTTTGGTTATATGGTGTGCATAGTAGCCACACCGTGCTTCTATGTATTGAAGTTTTTTTTTCCTTTCTAGTCCATGCATAGGGTTCCCAAACCATTGTCTCTCCCTCTGACCATTTGTGACTTGTGTTATGAGTTGTCAATGTTGACCATACATAGTGGACTTCTTCGGTCATAGTCAGTGACATATGCATCCTTTGGTTGGTCACTGTGCACGCTAGCCACACAGTGCCACTAATTGTTGAAAATATTTCTACTTGCTAGTTGATAAATAGTGTTCCCAACCCATGGTTTCCCTCACTGACCATTTGTGACTTGTGTTATGAGTTTTCAACGTTGACCACACACTGTGAATTCCGTTTCGTCATGGCTAGTGACATATGCCTAGTTTGGTTTGTCACTGTACATGGTTACCACGCCGTGTAACTACGTATTGAAGGTCTTTGTGCTTAGTTGATAGCTAGTGATCCCAAACCATTGTTACCCGCCTTCGACTATCAGTGACTCTCGTTCTGAGTTGTCAACGTTGACCACATGAAGTGAAATTTGTTGGTGATGGTCAGTGACATATGCATACTTTGGTTTGTCACTGTGCATTGTAGCCACACTGTGCCACTACATATTGAAGGTATTTGTACTTGCTAGTCGACAACTAGTGTTCACAAACCATTATCTTCCACCCTGACCATTTGTGACTCGTGTTATGAGTTGTCATAGTTTACCACACTTACTGACATTATTTGATCATGGTCAGAGACATATGCCTACTTTGGTTGGTCATCGTGCATGGTATCCACACCGTGCCACAACGTATTGAAGCTCCTTGTGCATGCTATTTGATACTTGGTATTCCCAAACCATTGTTTCCCCTTATGACCATTTGTGATTCCTATTATGAGTTGTCAACGTTGACCACACTCACCGGATTTCTTTGGTCAAAGGCAGTACATATGCCTACATTGGTCGGTCATTGTTTATGGTAGCCACACCGTACTACTACTGATTGAAGGTGGTTGTACTTGCTAGTTGAGAACTGATATTCCCGGACCATTGTTTTCCCCTCTGACCGTTTGTGACTCGTGTTATGGTTGGTGAACGTTGACCACCCATATTGAAATTCTCTGGTCATGGTCAGTGACATATGCCTAGTTTGGTTGTATGGTGTTCATAGTAGCCACACTGTGCCACTACGTATTGAAGTTATTTGTCCTTTCTAGTCCATGCATAGGGTTACCAAACCATTGTATCTCCCTTTGACCATTTGTGACTCGTGTTATAAGTTGTCAATGTTGACCATACATAGTGGACTTCTTCGGTCATAGTCAGTGACGTATGCATCCTTTGGTTGGTCACTGTGCACGCTAGCCACACCGTGCCACTACATGTTGAAAATCATTCTACTTGATAGTTGATAACTAGTGTTCCTAACTTATGGTTTCCCCCACTGACCATTTGTGACTCGTGTTATAAGTTGTCAATGTTGACCATACATAGTGGACTTCTTCGGTCATAGTCAGTGACGTATGCATCCTTTGGTTGGTCACTGTGCACGCTAGCCACACCGTGCCACTACATGTTGAAAATCATTCTACTTGATAGTTGATAACTAGTGTTCCTAACTTATGGTTTCCCCCACTGACCATTTGTGACTCGTGTTATGAGTTTTTAACGTTGACCACTCACTGTGAAACCCGTTTTGTCATGGTTAGTGACATATGCCTGGTTTGGTTTGTCACTGTACGTGGTTACCACGCCGTGTCATACGTATTGAAGGTCTTTGTGCTTTCTAGATGATAGCTAGTATTCCCAAACCATTGTTACCCCCATCTGACTATCAGTGACTTGTGTTGTGAGTTGTCAACGTTGACCACATGAAGTGAATTTTGTTGGTCATGGTCAGTGACATATGCATACTTTGGTTGGTCATTGTGCATTGTAGCCACACTGTGCCACTACATATTGAAGGAATCTGTACTTGCTAGTTGATTACTAGTATTCACAAACCATTATCTTCCACCGTGACCATTTGTGACTCGTGTTATGAGTTGTCAAAGTTTACCACACTTAGTGACATTATTTGGGCATGGTCAGTGACATATGCCTATTTTGGTTGGTCATCGTGCATGGTATCCACACTGTGCCACAACGTATTGAAGCTCCTTGTGCTTGCTATGTGATACTTGGTGTTCCCAAACGATTGTTTCCCCTTCTGACCATTTGTGACTCGTGTTATGAGTTGTCAGTGTTGACCACACACAGCGGATTTCATTGGTCAAAGGCAGTAGATATGTCTACATTGGTCGGTCATTGTGCATGGTAGCCACACCGTGCTACTACTGATTGAAGGTCGTTGTACTTGCTAGTTGAGAACTGATATTCCCGGACCATTGTTTCCCCCTCTGACCGTTTGTGACTCGTGTAATGGTTGGTGAATGTTGACCACCCATATTGAAATTCAGTGGTCATGGTCAGTGACATATGCCTAGTTTGGTTGTATGGTGTGCATAGTAGGCACACCGTGCCACAATGTATTGAAGTTATTTGTCCTTTCTAGTCCATGCATAGGGTTCCCAAACCATTGTCTCTCCCTCTGACCATTTGTGACTCGTGTTATGAGTTGTCAATGTTGACCATATGTAGTGGACTTCTTCGGTCATAGTCAGTGACATATGCATCCTTTGGTTGATCACTCTGCAAGCTAGCAACACCGTGCCACTAATTGTTGAAAATATTTCTACTTGCTAGTTGATAACTAGTATTCCCAACCCATGGTTTCCCCCACTGACCATTTGTGACTTGTGTTATGAGTTTTCAACGTTGACCACACACTGTGAATTCCGTTTCGTCATGGTTAGTGATATATGCCTAGTTTGGTTTGTCACTAAACGTGGTTACCATGCCGTGTCACTACGTATTGAAGGTCTTTGTGCTTTCTAGTTGATAGCTAGTGTTCCCAGATTACTGTTACCTCCATATGACTATCAGTAACTCGTGTTGTGAGTTGTCAACGTTGACCATATGAAGTGAAATTTGTTGGTCATGGTCAGTGACATATGCATACTTTGGTTGGTCACCGTGCATTGTAGGCACACTGTGCCACTACATATTGAAGGTATTTGTACTTGCTATCAATAACTAGTATTCACAAACCATTATCTTTCACCCCGACCATTTGTGACTCATGTTATGAGTTGTCCAAGTTTACCACCCTTAGTGACATTATTTGGGCATGGTTAGTGACATATGCCTACTTTGGTTGGTCATCGTGCATGGTATCCACACCGCGCACAACGTATTGAAGCTCTTTGTGCTTGCTATTTGATACTTGGTATTCACAAACCATGTTTCCCCTTCTGACAATTAGTGAGTCGTATTATGAGTTGTCAACGTTGACCACACACAGCGGATTTCTTTGGTCACAGGCAGTACATATGCCTACGTTGGTCGGTCATTGTTTATGGTAGCCACACCATACTACCACTGATTGAAGGTCGTTGTACTTGCTAGTTGAGAACTGATATTCCCGGACCATTGTTTCCCCCTCTGACCGTTTGTGACTCGTGTTATGGTTGGTGAACGTTGACCACCCATATTGAAATTCTCTAGTCATGGTCAGTGACATATGCCTAGTTTGGTTGTATGGTGTGCATAGTAGGCACACTGTGCCACTACGTATTGAAGTTATTTGTCCTTTCTATTCCATGCATAGGGTTACCAAACCATTGTCTCTCCCTCTGACCATTTGTGACTCGTGTTATGACTTGTCAATATTGACCATACATAGTGGACTTCTTCGGTCATAGTCAGTGAGGTATGCATCCTTTGGTTGGTCACTGTGCACGCTAGCCACACCGTGCCACTACATGTTGAAAATCATTCTACTTGCCACTTCATAACAAGTGTTCCCATCCCATGGTTTCCCCCACTGACCATTTGTCAGTCGTGTTATGAGTTTTCAACGTTGACCACACACTGTGAAACCCATTTTGTCATGGTTAGTGACATATGCCTAGTTTGGTTTGTCACTGTACGTGGTTACCACGCCGTGTCACTATGTATTAAAGGTCTTTGTGCTTTCTAGTTGATAGTTAGTATTCCCAAACCATTGTTACCCCCATCTGACTATCAGTGACTTGTGTTGTGAGTTGTCAACGTTGACCACATGAAGTGAATTCTATTGGTCATGGTCAGTGACATATGCATACTTTGGTTGGTCACTGTGCATTGTAGCCACACTGTGCTACTACATATTGAAGGTATCTGTACTTGCTAGTCGATAACTAGTATTCACAAACCATTATCTTCCACCCTGACCATTTGTGACTCGTGTTATGAGTTGTCAAAGTTTACCACACTTAGTGACATTATTTGGGCATGGTCAGTGACATATGCCTAGTTTGGTTGTATGGTGTGCATAGTAGGCACACTGTGCCACTACGTATTGAAGTTATTTGTCCTTTCTAGTCCATGCATAGGGTTCCCAAACCATTGTCTCTCCCTCTGACCATTTGTGACTCGTGTTATGAGTTGTCAAAGTTTACCACACTTAGTGACATTATTTGGGCATGGTCAGTGACATATGCCTACTTTGGTTGGTCATCGTGCATGGTATCCACACCGTGCCACAACGTATTCAAGCTCCTTGTGCTTGCTATGTGATACTTGATGTTCCCAAACCATTGTTTCCCCTTCTGACCATTTGTGACTCGTATTATGAGTTGTACGTGTTGACCACACACAGCAGATTTCTTTGGTCAAAGGCACTACATATGTCTACATTGGTCGGTTATTGTGCATGGTAGCCACACCGTGATACTACTGATTGAAGGTCATTGTACTTGCTAGTTGAGAACTTGTATTCCCGAACCATTGTTTCCCCCTCTGACCATTTGTGACTCGTGTTATGGTTGGTGAATGTTGACCACCCATATTCAAATTCTTTGGTCATGGTCAGTGACGTATGCCTAGTTTGGTTGTATGGTGTGCATAGTAGCCATACCGTGCCAATATGTATTGAAGTTATTTGTCCTTTCTAGTCCATGCATAGGGTTCCCAAACCATTGTCTCTCCCTCTGACCATTTGTGACTCGTGTTATGAGTTGTCAATGTTGACCATATGTAGTGGACTTCTTCGGTCATAGTCAATGACATATGCATCCTTTGGTTGGTCACTGTGCACGCTAGCAACACCGTGCCTCTAATTGTTGAAAATCTTTCTACTTGCTAGTTGATAACTAGTGTTCCCAACCCATGGTTTCCCCCACTGACCATTTGTGACTTGTGTTATGAGTTTTCAACGTTGACCACACACTGTGAATTCCGTTTCGTCATGGTTAGTGACATATGCCTAGTTTGGTTTGTCACTGTATGTGGTTACCACGCCGTGTCACTATGTATTGAAGGTCTTTGTGCTTTCTAGTTGATAGCTAGTATTCCCAAACCATTGTTACCCCCATCTGAATATCAGTGACTCATGTTGTGAGTTGTGAACGTTGACCACATGAAGTGAATTTTCTTGGTCATGGTCAGTGACACATGCATATTTTGGTTGGTCACTGTGCATTGTAGCCACACTGTGCCACTACATATTGAAGATATTGTACTTGCTAGTCGATAACTAGTATTCACAATCCATTATCTTCCACCCTGACCATTTGTGACTCGTGTTATGAGTTGTCAAAGTTTACCACACTTACTCACATTATTTAAGCATGATCAGTGACATATGCCTACTTTGGTTGGTCATCGCGCATGGTATCCACACCGTTCCCCAACGTATTGAAGCTCCTTGTGCTTGCTGTTTGATACTTGGTGTTCCCAGACCATTTCCCCCTTCTGACCATTTGTGACTCGTATTATGAGTTGTCAACATTGACCACACACACCAGATTTCTTTGGTCAAAAGCAGTACATATGCCTACATTGGTCGGTCATTGTGCATGGTAGCCACACCGTGCTACTACTGATGGAAGGTGGTTGTACTTGGTAGTATACAACTGATATTCCCAGACCATTGTTTCCCCCTCTAACCATTTGTGACTCGTGTTATGGTTGGTGAATGTTGACCACCCATATTGAAATTCTTTGGTCATGGTCAGTGACATATGCCTAGTTTGGTTGTATGGTGTGCACAGAAGCCACACCGTGCCACTACGTATTGAAGTTATTTGTCCTGTCTAGTCCATGCGTAGGGTTCCCAAACCATTGTCTCTCCCTCTGACCATTTGTGACTCGTGCTATGAGTTATCAATGTTGACCATACATAGTGGACTTCTTTGGTCATAGTCAATGACGTATGCATCCTTTGGTTGGTCACTGTGCATGCTAGCCACACCGTGCCACTACTTGTTAAAAATCTTTCTACTTGCTAGTTGATAACTAGTTTTCCCAACCCATGGTTTCCCCCACTGACCATTTGTGACTCATGTTATGAGTTTTCAACGTTGACCACACACTGTGAGACCCGTTTCGTCATGGTTAGTGACATATGCCTAGTTTGGTTTGTCATCACTATACATGGTTACCACGCCGTGTCACTACGTATTGCAGGTCTTCGTGCTTTCTAGTTGATAGCTAGTGTTCCCAAACCATTGTTTCCCCAATCTGACTATCAGTGACTCGTGTTGTGAATTTTCAACGTTGACCACATGAAGTGAAATTTGTTGGTCATGGTCAGTGACATATGCATACTTTGGTTGGTCACTGTGCATTGTAGCCACACTGTGCCACTTCATATTGAAAGTATTTGTACTTGCTAGTCGATAACTAGTATTCACAAACCATTATCTTCCATCCTGATCATTTGTGACTCGTGTTATGAGTTGTCAAAGTGTACCACACTTAGTGACATTATTTGGTCATGGTCAGTGACATATGCCTACTTTGGTTGGTCATCGTGCATGGTATCCAAACCGTGCCACACCGTATTGAGGCTCCCTGTACTTGCTATTTGATACTTGGTATTCCCAACCCATTGTTTCCCCTTCTTACCATTTGTGACTCGTATTGTGAGTTTTCAACGTTGACCACACACAGCGGATTTCTTTGGTCAAAGGCAGTACATATGCCTACGTTGGTCGGTCATTGTGCATGGTAGCCACACCGTGCTACTACTGATTGAAGGTCGTTGTACTTCCTAATTGAGAACTGATATTCCCGGACCATTGTTTCCCCCTCTGACCGTTTGTGACTCGTGTTATGGTTGGTGAATATTGACCACCCATATTGAAATTCTTTGGTCATGGTCAGTGACATATACCTAGTTTGGTTGTATGGTGTGCATAGTAGCCACACCGTGCCACTACGTATTGTAGATTTTTGTCCTTTCTAGTCCATGCATAGTGTTCCCAAACCATTGTCTCTCCCTCTGACCATTTGTGACTCGTGTTATGAGTTGTCAATGTTGACCATACATAGTGGACTTCTTCGGTCAAAGTCAGTGACATTTTCATCCTTTGGTTGGTCACTTTGCACGCTGGCCACACCGTGCCACTAATTGTTGAAAATCTTTCTACTTGCTACTTGATAAATAGTGTTCCCAACCCATGGTTTTTCCCACTGACCATTTGTGACTTGTGTTATGAGTTTTCAACGTTGACCACACACTGTGAATTCCGTTTCGTCATAGTTAGTGACATATGCCTAGTTTGATTTGTCACAGTACGTGGTTACCACGCCGTGTCACTACGTATTGAAGGTCTTTGTGCTTTCTAGTTGATAGCTAGTGTTCCCAAACCATTGTTACCCGCCTCTGACTATCAGTGACCCGAGTTGTGAGTTGTCAACGTTGACCACATGAAGTGAAATTTGTTGGTCATTGTCAGTGACATATGCATACTTTGGTTTGTCACTGTGCATTGTAGCCACACTGTGCCACTACATATTGAAGGTATTTGTACTTGCTAGTCCATAACTAGTGTTCATAAACCATTATCTTCCACCCTGACCATTTGTGACTCCTGTTATGAGTTGTCAAAGTGTTCCACACTGACATTATTTCGTCATGGTCAGTGACATATGCCTACTTTGGTTGGTCATCGTGCATGGCATCCACACCGTGCCACAATGTATTGAAGCTCTTTGTGCTTGCTATTTGATACTTGGTATTCCCAAACCATTGATTCCCCTTATGACCATTTGTGACTCGTATTATGAGTTGTCAACGTTGACCACACACAGCGGATTTCTTTGGTCAAAGGCAGTACATATGCCTACGTTGGTTGGTCATTGTGCACGGCAGCCACACCGTGCTACTACTGATTGAAGGTCGTTGTACTTGCTAGTTGAGAACTGACATTCCCGGACCATTGTTTCCCCCTTTCACCGTTTGTGACTTGTGTTATGGTTGGTGAATGTTGACCACCCATATTGAAATTCTTTGGTCATGGTCAGTGACATATGCCTAGTTTGGTTGTATGGTGCGCATAGTAGCCATACTGTGCCACTACGTACTGAAGTTATTTGTCCTTTCTAGTCCAAGCATTGGGTTCCCAAACCATTGTCTCTCCCTCTGACCATTTGTGACTCGTGTTATGAGTCGTCAATGTTGACCATACATAGTGGACTTCTTCGGTCATAGTCAGTGACGTATGCATCCTTTGGTTGGTCACTGTGTACGCTAGCCACACCGTGCCACTACTTGTTGAAAATTGTTCTACTTGCTAGTTGATAACTAGTGTTCTTCACCCATGATTTCCCCCACTGACCATTTGTGACTTGTGTTATCAGCTTTCAACGTTGACCACACACTGTGAAACCTGTTTCGTCATGGTTAGTGACATATGCCTGGTTTGGTTTGTCACTGTACGTGGTTACCACGCCGTGTCACTACGTATTCAAGGTCTTTGTGCTTTCTAGTTGATAGCTAGTATTCCCAAACCATTGGTACCCCCATCTGACTATCCGTGACTCGTGTTGTGAGTTGTCAACGTTGACCACATGAAGTAAATATTGTTGGTCATGGTCAGTGACATATGCATGTTTTTATTGGTCACTGTACATTGTAGCCACACTCTGCCACTACATATTGAAGGTATTTGTACTTGCTAGTCGATAACTAGTATTGACAAACCATTATCTTCCACCCTGACCATTTGTGACTCGTGTTATGAGTTGTCAACGTTTACCACACTTAGTGTGATTATTTGGGCATGGTCAGTGACATATGCCTACTTTGGTTGGTCATCGTGCATGGTATCCACACTGTTCCACAACGTATTGAAGCTCCTTGTGCTTGCTATTTGATACTTGGTGTTCCCAAACCATTGTTTCCCCTTCTGACCATTTGTGACTCATATTATGAGTTGTCAACGTTGACCACACACAGCGGATTTCTTTGGTCAAAGGCAGTACATATATCTACGTTGGTCGGTCATTGTGCATGGTAGCCACACCGTGCTACTACTGATTGAAGGTGGTTGTTCTTGCTAGTTAAGAACTGATATTCCCGGACCATTGTTTCCCCCTCTGGCCGTTTGTGACTCCTGTTATGGTTGGTGAATGTTGACCACCCATATTGAAATTCTCTGGTCATGGTCAGTGACATATGCCTAGTTTGGTTGTATGGTGCACATAGTAGCCACACCATGCCACTACGTATTGAAGTTATTTTTCCTTTCTAGTCCATGCATAGGGTTCCCAAACCATTGTCTCTCCCTCTGACCATTTGTGACTCGTGTTATGAGTTGTCAATGTTGACCCTACATAGTGGACTTCTTCGGTCATAGTCAGTGACGTATGCATCCTTTGGTTGGTCACTGTGCACGCTAGCCACACCGTGCCACTTCTTGTTGAAAATCTTTCTACTTGCTAGTTGATAACTAGTGTTCCCAACCCATGGTTTCCCCCACTGACCATTTGTGATTCGTGTTATGAGTTTTCAACGTTGACCACACACTGTGAAACCCATTTCGTCATGGTTAGTGACATATGCCTAGCTTGGTTTGTCACTGTACGTGGTTACCACGCCGTGTCACTACGTATTGAAGGTTTTTGTGCTTTCTAGTTGATAGCTAGTGTTCCCAAATCATTGTTACCCCCATTTGACTATCAGTGACTCGTGTTGTGAATTGTCAACGTTGACCACATGAAGTGAATTCTGTTGGTCATGGTCAATGACATATGCATACTTTGGTTGGTCACTCTGCATTGTAGCCACACTGTGCCACTACATATTGAAGGTATTTGTACTTGCTAGTCGATAACTAGTATTCACAAACCATTCTCTTCCACCCTGACCATTTGTGACTCCTGTTATGAGTTGTCAAAGTTTACCACACCTAGTGACATTATTTGGTCATGGTCAGTGACATATGCCTACTTTGGTTGGTCATCGTGCATAGTATCCACACCGTGCCACAACGTATTGAAGCTCCTTGTGCTTGTTATTTGATACTTGGTGTTCCCAAACCATTGTTTCCCCTTCTGACCATTTGTGACTCGTATTATGAGTTGTAAGCCTTAACCACACACAGCGGATTTCTTTGGTCAAAGGCAGTACATATGCCTACGTTGGTCGGTCATTGTGCATGGTAGCCACAACGTGCTACTACTGATGGAAGGTCGTTGTACTTGCTAGTTGAGAACTGATATTCCCGGACCATTGTTTCCCCCTCTGACCGTTTGTGACTTGTGTTATGGTTGGTGAATGTTGACCACCCATATTGAAATTCTCTGGTCATGGTCAGTGACATATAACTAGTTTGGTTGTATGGTGCACATAGTTCACACCGTGCCACTACGTATTGAAGTTATTTGTCCTTTCTAGTCCATGCATAGGGTTTCCAAACCATTGTCTCTCCCTCAGAGCATTTGTGACTGGTGTTATGAGTTGTCAATGTTGACCATACATAGTGGACTTCTTTGGTCATACTCAGTGACGTATGCATCCTTTGGTTGGTCACTGTGCACGCTAGCCACACCATGCCACTACTTGTTGAATAGCTTTCTACTTGCTCGTTGATAACTAGTGTTCACAACCCATGGTTTCCCCCACTCACCATTTGTGACTCGTGTTATGAGTTTTCAACGTTGACCACACACTGTGAAACCCGTTCCGTCATGGTAAGTGACATATGCCTAGTTTGGTTTGTCATTGTACGTGGTTACCACGCCGTGTCACTACGAATTGAAGGTCTTTGTGCTTTCTAGTTGATAGCTAGTGTTCCCAAACCATTCTTACCCCCATCTGACTATCAGTGACTCGTGTTGTGAGTTGGCAATGTTGAGCACATGAAGTGAGTTTTGTTGGTCATGGTCAGTGACATATGCATACTTTGGTTGGTCACTGTGCATTGTAGTCACAATGTGCCACTACATATTGAAGGTATTTGTACTTGCTAGTTCATAACTAGTATTCGCAACCCATTATCTTCCACCCTGACCATTTGTGACTCGTGTTATGAGTTGTCAAAGTTTACCACACTTAGTGACATTATTTGGTCTTGGTCAGTGACATATGCCTACTTTGGTTGGTCATCGTGCATGGTATCCACACCGTGCCACAATGTATTGAAGCTCCTTGTGCTTGCTATTTGATACTTGGTGTTCCCAACCCATCTTTTCCCCTTCTGACCATTTGTGACTCGTATTATGAGTTGTCAACGTTGACCACTCACAGCGGATTTCTTTGGTCAAAGGCATTACATTTGCCTACGTTGGTCGGTCATTGTGCATGGTAGCCACACCGTGCTTCTACTGATTGAAGGTCGCTGTACTTGCTTGTTGAGAACTGATATTCCCAGACCATTGTTTCCACCTCTGACCGTTTGTGACTTGTGTTCTGGTTGGTGAATGTTGACCACCCATATTGAAATTCTCTGGTCATGGTCAGTGACATATTCATAGTTTGGTTGTATGGTGTGCATATTAGCCACACCGTGCCAAAACGTATTGAAGTTATCTGTCCTTTCTAGTCCATGCATAGGGTTCCCAAACCATTGTCTCTCCTTCTGACCATTTGTGACTCGTGTTATGAGTTGTCAATGTTGACCATACATAGTGGACTTCTTCGGTCATAGTCAGTGACGTATGCATCCTTTGGTTGGTCACTGTGCACGCTAGCCGCATTGTGCCACTACTTGTTAAAAAGCTTTCTACTTGCTAGTTGATAACTAGTGTTCCCATCCCATGGTTTCCCCCACTGACCATTTGTGACTCGTGTTATGAGTTTTCAACATTGACCACACACTGTGAAACCCGTTCCGTCATGGTTAGTGACATATGCCTAGTTTGGTTTGTCACTGTACGTGGTTACCACACTGTGTTACTACGTATTGAAGGTCTTTGTGCTTTCTAGTTGATAGCTAGTGTTCCCAAAACATTGTTACCCCCATCTGACTATCAGTGACTCGTGTTGTGAGTTGTCAACGTTGACCACATGAAGTGAATATTGTTGGTCATGGTCAGTGACATTTGCATACTTTGGTTGGTCACTGTGCATTGTAGCCACACTCTTCCACTACATATTGAAGGTATTTGTACTTGCTAGTCAATAACGAGTATTCAAAAACCATTATCTTCCACCCTGACCATTTGTGACTCGTGTTATGAGTTGTCAAAGTTTACCACACTTAGTGACATTGTTTGGGCATGATCAGTGACATATGCCTACTTTGGTTGGTCATCGTGCATGGTATCCACACCGTGCCACAACATATTGAAGCTCCTTGTGCTTGCTATTTGATACTTGGTGTTCCCAAACCATTGTTTCCCCTTCTGACCATTTGTGACTCGTATTATGAGTTGTCAACGTTGACAACACACGGCGGATTTCTTTGGTCAAAGGTTATACATATGCCTACGTTGGTGGGTCATTTTGCATGGTAGCCACACCGTGCTACTACGGATTGAAGGTCGTTGTACTTGCTGGTTAAGAACTTATATTCCCGGACCATTGTTTCCCCCTCTGATCGTTTGTGACTGGTGTTATGGTTGGTGAATGTTGACCACCCATATTGAAATTCTTTGGTCATGTTCAGTGACATATGCCTAGTTTGGTTGTATGGTGCGCATAGTAGCCACACCGTGCCACTACGTATTGATGTTTTTTGTCCTTTCTAGTCCATGCATAGTGTTCCCAAACCATTGTCTCTCCCTCTGACCATTTGTGACTCGTGTTCTGAGTTGTCAATGTTGACCATACATAGTGGACTTCTTCGGTCATAGTCAGTGACGTATGCATCCTTTGGTTGGTCACTGTGCACGCTAGCCACACCGTGCCACTACTTGTTGAAAATCTTTCTACTTGCTAGTTGATAACTAGTGTTCCCAACCCATGGTGTCCCCCATCAACCATTTGTGACTCGTGTTATGAGTTTTCAACGTTGACCACACATTGTGAGACCCGTTTCGTCATGGTTAGTGACATATGCCTAGTTTGGTTGTATGGTGCGCATAGTAGCCACACCGTGCCACTACGTATTGATGTTTTTTGTCCTTTCTAGTCCATGCATAGTGTTCCCAAACCATTGTCTCTCCCTCTGACCATTTGTGACTCGTGTTCTGAGTTGTCAATGTTGACCATACATAGTGGACTTCTTCGGTCATAGTCAGTGACGTATGCATCCTTTGGTTGGTCACTGTGCACGCTAGCCACACCGTGCCACTACTTGTTGAAAATCTTTCTACTTGCTAGTTGATAACTAGTGTTCCCAACCCATGGTGTCCCCCATCAACCATTTGTGACTCGTGTTATGAGTTTTCAACGTTGACCACACATTGTGAGACCCGTTTCGTCATGGTTAGTGACATATGCCTAGTTTGGTTTGTCACTGTACGTGGTTACCACGCCGTGTCACTACATATTGGAGGTATTTGTGCTTTCTAGTTGATAGCTAGTGTTCTTAAACCATTGTTACCCCCATCTGACTATCAGTGACTCGTGTTGTGAGTTGTTAACGTTGACCACAAGAACTTTAATTTGTTGGTCATGGTCAGTGACATATGCATACTTTGGTTGGTCACTGTGCATTGTAGCCACACTGTGCCACTACATATTGAAGGTATTTATGCTTGCTAGTCGATAACTAGTATTCACAAACCATTACCTTCCACCCTGACCATTTGTGACTCGTGTTATGAGTTTTCAAAGTTTACCACACTTAGTGACATTATTTGGGCATGGTCAGTGACATATGCCTACTTTGGTTGGTGATCGTGCATGGTATCCACACCGTGCCACAACGTATTCAAGCTCCTTGTGCTTGCTATTTGATACTTGGTGTTCCCAAACCATTGTTTCCCCTTCTGACCATTTGTGACTCGTATTATGTGTTGTTAACGTTGACAACACACAGCGGATTTCTTCGGTCAAAGGCAGAACATATGCCTACGCTGGTCGGTCATTGTGCATGGTAGCCACATCGTGCTACTACTGATTGAAGGTGGTTGTCATTGCTAGTTGAGAGCTGATCTTCACTGACCATTGTTTCCCCCTCTGACCGTTTCTGGCTCGTGTTATGGTTGGTGAACGTTGACCACCCATATTGAAATTCTCTGGTCATGGTCAGTGACATATGCCTAGTTTGGTTGTTTGGTGTGCATAGTAGCCACACCGTGCTACTAAGTATTGAAGTTATTTGTCCTTTCTAGTCCATGCATAGGGTTCCCAAACCATTGTGACTCCCTCTAACCATTTGTGACTCGTGTTATGAGTTGTCAATGTTGACCATACATAGTGGACTTCTTCGGTCATAGTCAATGACGTATGCATCGTTTGGTTGGTCACTGTGCACGCTAGCCACACCGTGCCACTACTTGTTGAAAATCTTTCTACTTGCTAGTTGATAACTAGTATTCCCAACCCATGGTTTCCCCCACTAACCATTTGTGACTCGTGTTATGAGTTTTCAACGTTGACCACACACTGTGAAACCCGTTTTGTCATGGTTAGTGACATATGCCTAGTTTGGTTTGTCACTGTACGTGGTTACAACGCCGTGTCACTACGTATTGAAGGTCTTTGTGGTTTCTAGTTGAAAGCTAGTGTTCCCAGACCATTGTTACCCCCATCTGAATATCATTGACTCGTATTGTGAGTTGTCAACGTTGACCACATGAAGTGAAAATAGTTGGTCATGGTCAGTGACATATGCATGCTTTGGTTGGTCAACGTGTATTGTAGCCACACTGTGCCACTACATTTTAAAGGAATTTGTACTTGGTAGTCGATAACTAGTATTCACAAACCATTATATTCCATCTTGACCATTTGTGACTTGTGTTATGAGTTGTCAAAGTACACCACACTTAGTGACATTATTTGGGCATGGTCAGTGACATATGCCTACTTTGGTTGGTCATCGTGCATGGTATCCACACCGTTCCACAACGTATTGAAGCTCCTTGTGCTTGCTATTTGATACTTGGTGTTCCCAACCCATTGTTATTGAAGGTCTTTGTGCTTTCTTGTTGATAGCTAGTTTTCCGAAACCATTGTTACCCCCATCTGACTATCAGTGACTCGTGTTGTGAGTTGTCAACGTTGACTACATGAAGTGAAAATTGTTGGTCATGGTCAGTGCCATATGTATACTTTGGTTGGTCACTGTGCATCGTAGCCACAGTGTGCCACCACATATTGAAGGTATTTGTACTTGCTAGTTGAAAACTAGTATTCACAAACCATTATCTTCCATCCTGACCATTTGTGACTCGTGTTATGAATTGTCAACGTTTACCACACTTAGTGACATTATTTGGTCATGGTCAGTGACATATGCCTACTTTGGTTGGTCATCGTGCATGGTATCCACACCGTGCCATAACGTATCGAGGCTTCCTGTGCTTGCTATTTGATACTTGGTGTTCCCAAACCATTGTTTCTCCTTCTGACGATTTGTGACTCGTATAATGAGTTGTCAATGTTGACCACACACAGCGGATTTCATTGGTCAAAGGAAGTACATATGCCTACGTTGGTCGGTCATTGTGCATGGTAGCCACACCGTGCTAATACTGATTGAAGGTCGTTGTACTTGCTAGTTGAGAACTGATATTCCCGGACCATTGTTTCCCCCTCTGACCATTTGTGACTCGTGTTATGGTTGGTGAACGTTGACCACCCATATTGAAATTCTCTGGTCATGGTCAGTGACATATGCCTAGTTTGGTTGTTTGGTGTGCATAGTAGCCACACCGTGCCACTACGTATTGAAGTTATTTGTCCTTTCTAGTCCATGCATAGGGTTCCCAAACCATTGTCTCTCCCTCTGACCATTTGTGACTCGTGTTATGAGTTGTCAATGTTGACCANNTGGTCATGGTCAGTGACATATGCCTAGTTTGGTTGTTTGGTGTGCATAGTAGCCACACCGTGCCACTACGTATTGAAGTTATTTGTCCTTTCTAGTCCATGCATAGGGTTCCCAAACCATTGTCTCTCCCTCTGACCATTTGTGACTCGTGTTATGAGTTGTCAATGTTGACCATACATAGTGGACTTCTTTGGTCATAGTCAGTGACGTATGCATCCTTTGGTTGGTCATTGTGCACGCTAGCCACACCGTGCCGCTAGTTGTTGAAAATCTTTATACTTGGTAGTTGATAACTAGTGTTCCCAACCCATGGTTTCCCCCACTGACCATTTGTGACTCGTGTTATGAGTTTTCAACAGTGACCACATACCGTGAAATCCATTTCGTCATCGTTAGTGACATATGCCTAGTTTGGTTTGTCACTGTACATGGTTACCACGCCGTGACACTACGTATTGAAGGTCTTTGTGCTTTCTAGTTGATAGCTAGTGTTCCCAAACCATTGTTAACCCCATCTGACTATCAGTGACTCGTGTTGTGAGTTGTCAACGTTGACCACGTGAAGTGAGTTTTGTTGGTTATGGTCAGTGAGATATGCATACTTTGGTTGGTCACTGTGCATTGTAGCCACACTGTGCCACTGCATATTGAAGGTATTTACACTTGCTAGTCGATAACTAGTGTTCAAAAACCATTATCTTCCACCCAGACCATTTGTGACTTGTGTTATGAGTTGTCAAAGTTCACCACACTTACTGACATTATTTGGTCATGGTCACTGGCATATGCCCACTTTGGTTGGTCATCATGCATGGTATCCACACCGTGCCACAACGTATTGAAGGTCCTTGTGCTTGCTATTTGATACTTGGTATTCCCAAACCATTGTTTCCCCTTATGACCATTTGTGACTCGTATTATGAGTTGTCAACGTTGACCACACACAGCGGATTTCTTTTGGTCAAAGGCAGTACATATGCCTACGTTAGTCGATCATTGTGCACGGTAGCCACACCGTGCTACTACTGATTGAATGTCGTTGTACTTGCTAGTTGAGAACTGATACTCCTGGACCATTGTTTCCCCCTCTGACCGTTTGTGACTCGTGTTATGGTTGGTGAATGTTGACCACCCATATTGAAATTCTTTGGTCATGGTCAGTGACATACCATGTTGACTTCGACTTCCGACTTTTGGGGTAAAAGTCTAAGTTGGAGAGTCGGTCAAAGTCGACTTAAAGTCGACTTAGATATTGGCAGTGGAACATAGATCATGAGTTGCTGGTTCCAAAGCAATTTGAATCGCTAAATTCTGTTAGTGTTGGAGAAAGTTATGAATGTTCAAACTTGGGATGTGCATATACACCTCATGCAGCTACATTTTGTTTCCAAATGGCTTCCTATGACATCATATACATGTAATATATGCAATCCACTAAGTGGTGAAAGACACGTAAGTAATGTTTTCTCCTAAAACGTACTTGAGACGCAGTACGCGGCACAACAAAATGAGCCTCCTAACCAGTTGGAGGAAAACCGACTTCCGACTTGGCTCATCAGGATCCGACTTCCGACTTTCGACTTCCGACTTGGCCATCGACTTCGACTTCCCAAAGTCAACATGGGTGACATATGCCTAGTTTGGTTGTATGGTCCGCATAGTAGCCACACCGTGCCACTACGTATTGAAGTTATTTGTCCATTCTAGTCCATGCATAGGGTTCCCAAACCATTGTCTCTCCCTCTGACCATTTGTGACTCGTGTTATGAGTTGTAAATGTTGACCATACATAGTGGACTTCTTTGGTCATAGTGAGTGACGTATGCATCCTTTGGTTGGTCACTGTGCACGCTAGCCACACCGTGCCACTACTTGTTGAAAATATTTCTTCTTGCTAGTTGATAACTAGTGTTCCCAACCCATGGTGTCCCCCACTGACCATTTGTGACTCGTATTATGAGTTTTCAACGCTGACCACACACTGTGGACCCAGTGTGTCATGGTTAGTGACATATGCCTAGTTTGATTTGTCACTGTACGTGGTTACCACGCCATGTCACTACGTATTGAAGGTCTTTGTGCTTTCTAGTTGATAGCTAGTGTTCCCAAACCATTGTTACCCCCATCTGACTATCAGTGACTCGTGATGTGAATTGTCAACGTTGACCAGATGAAGTGAATTTTGTTGGTCATGGTCAGCGACATATGCATACTTTGGTTGGTCACTGTGCATTGTAGCCACACTGTGCCACTACATATTAAAGGTATTTGTACTTGCTAGTAGATAACTAGTATTCACAAACCATTATCTTCCACCCTGAACATTTGTGACTCGTGTTATGGGTTGTCAAAGGTTACCACACTTAGTGACATTATTTGGGCATGGTCAGTGACATATGCCTACTTTGGTTGGTCATCGTGCATGGTATCCACACCGTGCCACAACGTATTGAAGCTCCTTGTGCTTGTTATTTGACACTTGGTGTTCCCAAACCATCGTTTCCCCTTCTGACCATTTGTGACTTGTATTATGAGTTGTCAACGTTGACCACACACAGCGGATTTCTTTGGTCAAAGGCAGTACATATGCCTAGGTTGGTCGGTCATTGTGCATGGTAGCCACACCGTGCTACTACTGATGGAAGGTCCTTGTACTTGCTAGTTGGGAACTGATATTCCCAGACCATTGTTTCCCCCTCTGACCGTTTGTGACTTGTGTTATGGTTGGTTAATGTTGACCACCCATATTGAAATTCTTTGGTCATGGTCAGTGACATATGCCTAGTTTGGATGTCTGGTGCGCATAGTAGCCACAGTGTTCCACTACGTGTTGGAATGATGCTCCTTACCATTGC
Source organism: Penium margaritaceum (assembly GCA_023375785.1). NCBI lineage: Eukaryota > Viridiplantae > Streptophyta > Zygnematophyceae > Desmidiales > Peniaceae > Penium > Penium margaritaceum. The sequence goes on along the minus strand of SZWC01000132.1, from coordinate 82,075 downwards.
AGGAGTGACTCCAAAAAGGAACACCAAAAAGACAAGCCTTAGTGGCTTAGTGGTTAATGGTGTCCACCTCTAGAGGCAGGGGCCCGGGTTCAAGTCCCACAAGATGAAATTCTGCCCTGCCTCAAGGGAGGTGGAAAANCTCACTCTCTGACCAGATTTTGCCATCCTTGGAACCAGTTGCCTCCACAGTTTCAGTCTCTCCAAAAACAGTTGGTGGTGTGAAACAGCCACTGCTAGGGACCCTCCAGGGTGCACACTCACCCTCAGGCCAACACTACGTATTGAAGTTATTTGTCCTTTCTAGTCAATGCATAGGGTTCCCAAACCATTGTCTCTTCCTCTCACCATTTGTGACTCGTGTTATGAGGTGTCAATGTTGACCATACATAGTGGATTTCTTCGGTCATAGTCAGTGACATATGCATCTTTTGGTTGGTCACTGTGCACACTAGCCACACCGTGCCACTACTTGTTGAAAATATTTCTACTTGCTAGTTGATAACTAGTGTTCCCAACCCATGGTGTCCCCCACTGACCATTTGTGACTTGTGTTATGAGTTTTCAACGTTGACCACACACTGTGAATTCTGTTTCCTCATCGTTAGTGACATATGCCTAGTTTGGTTTGTCACTGTACATGGTTACCACGCCGTGTGACTACGTATTGAAGGTCTTTGTGCTTTCTAGTTGATAGCTAGTGTTCCCAAACCATTGTTATGCGCCTCTGACTATCACGGACCCGTGTTCTGAGTTGTCAACGTTGACCACATGAAGTGAAATTTGTTGGTGATGGCCAGTGACATATGCATACTTTGGTTTGTTATTGTGCATTGTAGCCACACTGTGCCACTACATATTGAAGGTATTTGTACTTGCTAGTTGATAACTAGTATTCACAAACCATTATCTTCCACCCTGACCATTTGTGACTCGTGTTATGAGTTGTCAAAGTTTACCACACTTAGTGACATTATTTGGTCATGGTCAGTGATATATGCCTACTTTGGTTGGTCATCGTGCATGGTGTCCACACCGTGCCACAACATTTTGAAGCTCCTTGTGCTTGTTATTTGATACTTGGTGTTCCCAAACCATCGTTTCCCCTTCTGACCATTTGTGACTCGTATTATGAGTTGTAAACGTTGACCACACACAGCGGATTTCTTTGGTCAAAGGCAGTACATATGCCTACGTTGGTCGGTCATTGTGCATGGTAGTTGCACCGTGCTACTACTGATTGAAGGTCGTTGTACTTGCTAGTTGAGAACTGATATTCCCGGACCATTGTTTCCCCCTCTGACCGTTTGTGACTCGTGTTCTGGTTGGTGAATGTTGACCACCCACATTGAAATTCTCTAATCATGGTCAGTGACATATGCCTAGTTTGGTTGTATGGTGTGCATAGTAGCCACACCATGCCACTACGTATTGAAGTTATTTGTCCTTTCTAGTCCATGCATAGGGTTCCCAAACCATTGTCTCTCCCTCTGACCATTTGTGACTCGTGTTATGAGTTGTCAATGTTGACCAAACATAGTGGACTTCTTCGGTCATAGTCAGTGACGTATGCATCTTTTGGTTGGTCACAGTGCACGCTAGCCACACCGTGCCACTACTTGTTGAAAAGCTTTCTACTTGCTAGTTGATATCTAGTGTTCCCAACCCATGGCTTCCCCCACTGACCATTTGTGACTCGTGTTATGAGTTTTCAACGTTGACCACACACTGTGAAACCCGTTTCGTCATGGTTGGTGACATATGCCTAGTTTGGTTTGTCACTATACGTGGTTACCACGCCGTGTCACTACGTATTGAAGGTCTTTGTGCTTTCTAGTTGACAGCTAGTGTTCCCAAACCATTGTTACCCCCATCTGACTATCAGTGACTCGTGTTGTGAGTTGTCAACGTTGACCACATGAAGTGAATTTTGTTGGTCATGGTCAGTGACATATGCATACTTTGGTTGGTCACTTTGCATTGTAGGCACACTGTGCCACTACATATAAAAGGTATTTTTACTTGCTAGTCGATAACTAGTATTCACAATTCATTATCTTTCACCCTGACCATTTGTGACTCGTGTTATGAGTTGTCAAAGTTTACCACACTTAGTGACATTATTTGGGCATGGTCAGTGACATATGCCTACTTTGGTTGGTCATCGTGCATGGTATCCACACCGTGCCACAACATATTGAAGCTCCGTGTGCTTGCTATTTGATACTTGGTGTTCCCAAACCATCGTTTTCCCTTCTGACCATCTGTGACTAGTTTTATGAGTTGTCAACGTTGACCACACACAGCGGATTTCTTTGGTCAAAGACAGTACATATGCCTACGTTGGTCGGTCATTGTGCATGGTAGCCACACCGTGCTACTACTGATTGAAGGTTGTTGTAATTGCTTGTCGAGAACTGATATTCCCGGACCATTGTTTCCCCCTCTAACCGTTTGTGACTCGTGTTATGGTTGGTGAATGTTGACCACCCATATTGAAATTCTGTGGTCATGGTCAGTGACATATGCCTAGTTTGGTTGTAGGGTGTGCATAGAAGCCACACCGTGCCACTACGTATTGAAGTTATTTGTCCTTTCTAGTCCATGCATAGGGTTCCCAAACCATTGTCTCTCCCTCTGACCATTTGTGACTCGTGTTATGAGTTGTCAATGTTGACCATACATAGTGGACTTCTTCGGTCATAGTCAATGACGTATGCATGCTTTGGTTGGTCACTGTGCACGCTAGCCACACCGTGCCACTACTTGTTCAAAAGCTTTCTACTTGCTAGTTGATGACTAGTGTTCCCAACCCATTGTTTCGCCCACTGACCATTTGTGATTCGTGTTATGAGTTTTCCACGTTCACCACACACTGTGAAACCCGTTTCTTCATGGTTGGTGACCTATGCCTAGTTTGGTTTGTCACTGTACAAGGTTACCACGCCGTGTCACTACTTATTGAAGGTCTTTGTGCTTTCTAGTTGATAGCTAGTGTTCCCAAACCATTGTTACCCCCATCTGACTATCAGTGACTCGTGTTGTGAGTTGTCAACGTTGACCACATGAAGTGAATTTTGTTGCTCATGGTCAGTAACATATGCATACTTTGGTTGGTCACTGTGCATTGTAGCCACACGCTGCCACTACATATTCAAGGTATTTATACTTGCTAGTCGATAACTAGTATTCACAAACTATTATCTTCCACCCTGACCATTTGTGACTCGTGTTATGAGTTGTTAAAGTTTACCACACGTAGTGACATTATTTGGGCATGGTCAGTGACATATGCCTACTTTGGTTGGTCATCGTACATGGCATCCACACCGTGCCACAACGTATTGAAGCTCCGTGTGCTTGCCATTTGATACTTGGTGTTCCCAAACCATCGTTTTCCCTTCTGACCATCTGTGACTCTCATTATGAGTTGTCAACGTTGACCACACACAGCCGATTTCTTTGGTCGAAGGCAGTACATATGCCTACATTGGTCAGTCATTGTGCATGGTAGCCACACCGTGCTATTGCTGATTGAAGGTCGTTGTAATTGCTAGTTGTGAACTGATATTCCCGGACCATTGTTTCCCCCTCTGACCGTTTATGACTCGTATTATGGTTGGTGAATGTTGACCACCCATATTGAAATTCGGTGGTCATGGTCAGTGACATATGCCTAGTTTGGTCGTATGGTGTGCATAGAAGCCACACCGTGCCACTACATATTGAAGTTATTTGTCCTTTCTAGACCATGCACAGGGTTCCCAAACCATTGTCTCTCCCTCTGAACATTTGTGACTCGTGTTATGAGTTGTTAATGTTGACCATACATAGTGGACTTCTTCAGTCATAGTCAATGACGTATGCATCCTTTGGTTGGTCACTGTGCAAGCTAGCCATACCGTGCCACTACTTGTTAAAAAGCTTTCTACTTGCTAGATGATATCTAGTGTTCCCAACCCATGGTTTCCCCCACTGACCATTTGTGACTCGTGTTATGAGTTTTCAACGTTGACCACACACTGTGAAACCCGTTTCGTCATGGTTTTTGACATATGCCTAGTTTGGTTTGTCACTGTACGTGGTTACGACGCCATGTCACTACGTATTGAAGGTCTTTCTGCTTTCTAGTTGATAGCTACTGTTCCCAAACCATTGTTACCCCCATCTGACTATCAGTGAATCGTGTTGTGAGTTGTTAACGTTGACCACATGAAGTGAAATTTGTTGGTGATGGTCAGTGACATATGCATACTTTGGTTTGTCACTGTGCATTGTAGCCACACTGTGCCACTACATATTGAAGGTATTTGTACTTGCTAGTCGATAACTAGTATTCACAAACTATTACCTTCCACCCTGCCCATTTGTGACTCGTGTTATGAGTTGTCAAAGTTTACCACACTTCCTGACATTATTTGGGCATGGTCACTGACATATGCCTACCTTGATTGGTCATCGTGCATGGTATCCACACCGTGCCACAACGTATTGAAGCTCCTTGTGCTTTCTATTCGATAGTTGGTGTTCCCAAATCATTGCTTGCCCTTCTGACCATTTGTGACTCGTATTATGAGTTGTCAACGTTGACCACACACAGCGGATTTCTTTGGTCAAAGGCAGTACATATGCCTACATTGGTCGGTCATTGTGCATGGTAGCCACACCGTGCTACTACTGATGGAAGGTTGTTGTACTTGCTAGTTGAGAACTGATATTCCCGGGCCATTGTTTCCCCCTCTGAGCGTTTGTGACTCGAGTTATGGTTGGTGAATGTTGACCACCCATACTAAAATTCTTTGGTCATGGTCAGTGACATATGCCTAGTTTGGTTGTAAACTGTGCATAGTAGCCACACCGTGCCACTACGTATTGAAGTTATTTGTCCTTTCTAGTCCATGCATAGCGTTCCCAAACCATTGTCTCTCCCTCTGACCATTTGTGACTCGTGTTATGAGTTGTCAATGTTGACCATACATAGTGGACTTCTTCGGTCATAGTCAGTGACATATGCATCCTTTGGTTGGTCACAGTGCACGCTAGCCACACCGTGCCACTAATTGTTGAAAATATTTCTACTTGCTAGTTTATAACTAGTGTTCCCATCCCATGGTTTCCCCCACTGACCATTTGTGACTTGTGTTATGAGTTTTCAACATTGACCACACACTGTGAATTCCGTTTCATCATGGTTAGTGACATATGCCTAGATTGGTTTGTCACTGTACATGGTTACAACGCCATGTGACTACGTATTCAAGGTTTTTGTGCTTTCTAGTTGATAGCTTGTGTTCCCAAACCATTGTTACCCTCCTTTGACTATTAGTTACTCGTGCTCTGAGTTGTCAACGTTGACCACATGAAATGAATTTTGTTGGTGATGGTCAGTGACATATGCATACTTTGGTTTGTCACTGTGCATTGTGGCAACATTGTGCCACTACATATTGAAGGTATTTGTACTTGCTAGTCGATAACTAGTGTTCACGAACGATTATCTTTTACCCTGACCTTTTGTGACTCGTGTTATGAGTTGTCAAAGCTTACCACACTTACTGAAATTATTTGGTCATGGTCAGTGACATATGCCTACTTTGGTTGGTCATCCTGCATGGTATCCACACCGTGCCACAACGTATTGAAGCTCCTTGTGCTTGCTATTTGATACTTGGTGTTCCCAAACCATTGTTTCCCCTTCTGACCTTTTGTGACTGGTATTATGAGTTGTCAACGTTGACCACACACAGCGGATTTCTTTGGTCAAAGGCAGTACATATGCCTACGTTGGTCGATCATTGTGCATGGTAGCCACACCGTGCTACTACTGATTGAAGGTCGTTGTACTTGCTAGTTGAGAACTGATATTCCTGGACCATTGTTTCCCCCTCTGACCGTTTGTGACTCGTGTTATGGTTGGTGAATGTTGACCACCCATATTGAAATTCTCTGGTCATGGTCAGTGACATATGCCTAGTTTGGTTGTATGGTGTGCATAGTAGCCACACCATGCCACTACGTATTGAGGTTATTTGTCTTTTCTAGTCCATGCGTAGGCTTCCCAAAACCATTGTCTCTCCTTCTGACCATTTGTGACTCGTGTTATGAGTTGTCAATGTTGACCATACATAGTGGACTTCTTTGGTCATAGTCAGTGACGTATGCATCCTTTGGTCGGTCACTGTGCACGCTAGCCACACCGTACCACTACTTGTTAAGAATCTGTCTACTTGCTAGTTGATAACTAGTGTTCCAAACCCATGGTTTCCCCCACTGACCATTTGTGACTCGTCTTATGAGTTTTCAACGTTGACCACACACAATGAAGCCCATTTCGTCATGGTTAGTGACATATGCCTAGTTTGGTTTGTCACTGTACATGGTTACCACGCCGTGTCACTACGTATTGAAGGTCTTTGTGCTTTCTAGTTGATAGCTAGTATTACCAAACCATTGTTATCCCCATCTGACTCTCAGTGACTCGTGTTGTGAGTTGTCAACGTTGACCACATGAAGTGAATTTTGTTGGTCATGGTAAGTGACATATGCATACTTTGGTTGGTCACTGTGCATTGTAGCCACACTGTGCCACTACATATTGAAGGTATTTGTACTTGCTAGTTGATAACTAGTTTTCACAAACCATTATCTTCCAACCTGACCATTTGTGACTCGTGTTATGAGTTGTCAAAGTACACATCACTTAGTGACATTATTTGGTCATGGTCAGTGACATATGCCTACTTTGGTTGGTCATCCTGCATGGTATCCACACCCTGGCACAACGTATTGAAGCTCCTTGTGCTTGCTATTGGATACTTGGTGTTCCCAAACCATTGTTTCCCCTTCTGACCATTTGTGACTCGTATTATGAGTTGTCAACGTTGACCACACACAGCGGATTTCTTTGGTCAAAGGCAGTACATATGCCTACGTTGGTCGGTCATTGTGCATGGTAGCCACACCGTGCTACTACTGATTGAAGGTCGTTGTACTTGCTAGTTGAGAACTGATATTCCCGGACCATTGCTTCCCCCTCTGACCGTTTGTGACTCATGTTATGGTTGGTGAATGTTGACCACCCATATTGAAAATTTTTGGTCATGGTCAGTGACATATGCCTAGTTTGGTTGAATGGTGCGCATAGTAGCCACACCGTGCCACTACGTATTGAAGTTATTTGTCCTTTCTAGTCCATGCATAGGATTCCCAAACCGTTGTCTCTCCCTCTGACCATTTGTGACTGGTGTTATGAGTTGTCAATGTTGACCATACATAGTGGACTCCTTCGGTCATAGTCAGTGACGTATGCATCCTTTTGGTTGGTCACTGTGCATGCTAGCCACACCGTGCCACTACTTGTTGAAAATCTTTCTACTTGCTAGTTGATAACTAGTGTTCCCAACCCATGGTGTCCCCCATTGACCATTTGTGACTCCTGTTATGAGTTTTCAACGCTAACCACACACTGTGAGACCCGTTTCGTCATGGTTAGTGACATATGCCTAGTTTGGTTTGGCACTGTACGTGGTTACCACGCCGTGTCACTACGTATTGAAGGTCTTTGTGCTTTCTAGTTGATAGCTAGTTCTCCCAAACCATTGTTACCCGCCTCTGACTATGAGTGAGTGGTGTTGTGAGTTGTCAACGTTGACCACATGAATTTAGTTTTGTTGGTCATGGTCAGTGACATAAGCATACTTTGGTTGGTCACTGTGCATTGTAGCCACACTGTGCCACTACATATTGAAGGTATTTTTACTTGCTAGTCGATAACTAGTGTTCACAAACCATAATCTTCCACCCTGACCATTTGTGACTCGTGTTATGAGTTGACAAAGTTTACCACACTTACAGACATTATTTGGTCATGGTCAGCGACATATGCCTACTTTGGTTGGTCATCGTGCATGGTATCCACACCCTGGCACAACATATTGAAGCTCCTTGTGCTTGTTATTTGATACTTGGTGTTTCCAAACCATTGTTTCCCCTTCTGACCATTTGTGACTCGTATTATGAGTTGTCAACGTTAACCACACACAGTGGATTTCTTTGGTCAAAGGCAGTACATATGCCTACGTTGGTCGGTCATTGTGCACGGTAGCCACACCGTGCTACTACTGATTAAAGGTCGTTGTAATTGCTAGTTGAGAACTGATATTCCCGGACCATTGTTTCCCCCTCTGACCGTTTGTGACTTGTGTTATGGTTGGTGAATGTTGACCACCCATATTGAAATTCTTTGGTCATGGTCAGTGACATATGCCTAGTTTGGTTGTATGGTGCGCATAGTAGCCACACCGTGCCACTACGTATTGAAGTTATTTGTCTTTTCTAGTCCATGCATAGGGTTCCCAAACCATTGTCTCTCCCTCTGACCATTTGTGACTCGTGTTTTGAGTTGTCAATGTTGACCATACATAGTGGACTTCTTTGGTCATAGTCAGTGACGTATGCATCCTTTGGTTGGTCACTGTGCACGCTAGCCACACCGTGCCACTACTTGTTGAAAATCTTTCTACTTGCTAGTTGATAACTAGTTTTCCCAACCCATAATGTCCCCCACTGACCATTTGTGACTCGTGTTATGAGTTTTCAACGCTGAACACACACTGTGAAACCCGTTTCGTCATGGTTCGTGACATATGCCTAGTTTGGTTTGTCACTGTACGTGGTTTCCACGCCATGTCACTACGTATTGAAGGTCGTTGTGCTCTTTAGTTGATAGCTAGTGTTCCCAAACCATTGTTAACCCCATCTGACTATCAGTGACTCGTGTTGTGAGTTGTCAACGTTGACCACATGAAGTGAATTCTGTTGGTCATGGTCAGTGACATATGCATACTTTGGTTGGTCACTGTGCATTGTAGGCACATTGTGCCACTACATATTGAAGGTATAGGTACTTGCTAGTCGATCACTAGTATTCACAAACCATTATCTTCCACCCTGACCATTTGTGACTCGTGTTATGAGTTTTCAACGCTGACCACACACTGTGAAACCCGTTTCGTCATGGTTCGTGACATATGCCTAGTTTGGTTTGTCACTAGACGTGGTTACCACGCCGTGTCACTATGTATTGAAGGTCTTTGTCCTTTCTAGTTGATAGCTAGTGTTCCCAAACCATTGTTAACCCCATCTGACTATCAGTGACTCGTGTTGTGAGTTGTCAACGTTGACCACATGAAGTGAATTCTGTTGGTCATGGTCAGTGACATATGCATACTTTGGTTGGTCACTGTGCATTGTAGGCACATTGTGCCACTACATATTGAAGGTATAGGTACTTGCTAGTCGATCACTAGTATTCACAAACCATTATCTTCCACCCTGACCATTTGTGACTCGTGTTATGAGTTTTCAACGCTGACCACACACTGTGAAACCCGTTTCGTCATGGTTCGTGACATATGCCTAGTTTGGTTTGTCACTAGACGTGGTTACCACGCCGTGTCACTATGTATTGAAGGTCTTTGTCCTTTCTAGTTGATAGCTAGTGTTCCCAAACCATTGTTAACCCCATCTGACTATCAGTGACTCGTGTTGTGAGTTGTCAACGTTGACCACATGAAGTGAATTCTGTTGGTCATGGTCAGTGACATATGCATACTTTGGTTGGTCACTGTGCATTGTAGGCACATTGTGCCACTACATATTGAAGGTATAGGTACTTGCTAGTCGATCACTAGTATTCACAAACCATTATCTTCCACCCTGACCATTTGTGACTCGTGTTATGAGTTTTCAACGCTGACCACACACTGTGAAACCCGTTTCGTCATGGTTCGTGACATATGCCTAGTTTGGTTTGTCACTAGACGTGGTTACCACGCCGTGTCACTATGTATTGAAGGTCTTTGTCCTTTCTAGTTGATAGCTAGTGTTCCCAAACCATTGTTAACCCCATCTGACTATCAGTGACTCGTGTTGTGAGTTGTCAACGTTGACCACATGAAGTGAATTCTGTTGGTCATGGTCAGTGACATATGCATACTTTGGTTGGTCACTGTGCATTGTAGGCACATTGTGCCACTACATATTGAAGGTATAGGTACTTGCTAGTCGATCACTAGTATTCACAAACCATTATCTTCCACCCTGACCATTTGTGACTCGTGTTATGAGTTTTCAACGCTGACCACACACTGTGAAACCCGTTTCGTCATGGTTCGTGACATATGCCTAGTTTGGTTTGTCACTAGACGTGGTTACCACGCCGTGTCACTATGTATTGAAGGTCTTTGTCCTTTCTAGTTGATAGCTAGTGTTCCCAAACCATTGTTAACCCCATCTGACTATCAGTGACTCGTGTTGTGAGTTGTCAACGTTGACCACATGAAGTGAATTCTGTTGGTCATGGTCAGTGACATATGCATACTTTGGTTGGTCACTGTGCATTGTAGGCACATTGTGCCACTACATATTGAAGGTATAGGTACTTGCTAGTCGATCACTAGTATTCACAAACCATTATCTTCCACCCTGACCATTTGTGACTCGTGTTATGAGTTTTCAACGCTGACCACACACTGTGAAACCCGTTTCGTCATGGTTCGTGACATATGCCTAGTTTGGTTTGTCACTAGACGTGGTTACCACGCCGTGTCACTATGTATTGAAGGTCTTTGTCCTTTCTAGTTGATAGCTAGTGTTCCCAAACCATTGTTAACCCCATCTGACTATCAGTGACTCGTGTTGTGAGTTGTCAACGTTGACCACATGAAGTGAATTCTGTTGGTCATGGTCAGTGACATATGCATACTTTGGTTGGTCACTGTGCATTGTAGGCACATTGTGCCACTACATATTGAAGGTATAGGTACTTGCTAGTCGATCACTAGTATTCACAAACCATTATCTTCCACCCTGACCATTTGTGACTCGTGTTATGAGTTTTCAACGCTGACCACACACTGTGAAACCCGTTTCGTCATGGTTCGTGACATATGCCTAGTTTGGTTTGTCACTAGACGTGGTTACCACGCCGTGTCACTATGTATTGAAGGTCTTTGTCCTTTCTAGTTGATAGCTAGTGTTCCCAAACCATTGTTAACCCCATCTGACTATCAGTGACTCGTGTTGTGAGTTGTCAACGTTGACCACATGAAGTGAATTCTGTTGGTCATGGTCAGTGACATATGCATACTTTGGTTGGTCACTGTGCATTGTAGGCACATTGTGCCACTACATATTGAAGGTATAGGTACTTGCTAGTCGATCACTAGTATTCACAAACCATTATCTTCCACCCTGACCATTTGTGACTCGTGTTATGAGTTTTCAACGCTGACCACACACTGTGAAACCCGTTTCGTCATGGTTCGTGACATATGCCTAGTTTGGTTTGTCACTAGACGTGGTTACCACGCCGTGTCACTATGTATTGAAGGTCTTTGTCCTTTCTAGTTGATAGCTAGTGTTCCCAAACCATTGTTATCCCCATCTGACTATCAGTGACTCGTGTTGTGAGTTGTCAACGTTGACCACATGAAGTGAATTTTGTTGGTCATGGTCAGTGACATATGCATACTTTGGTTGGTCACTGTGCATTGTAGGCACATTGTGCCACTACATATTGAAGGTATAGGTACTTGCTAGTCGACCACTAGTATTCACAAACCATTATCTTCCACCCTGACCATTTGTGACTCGTGTTATGAGTTGTCAAAGTTGACCACACTTAGTGACATTATTTGGTCATGGTTAGTGACATATGCCTACTTTGGTTGGTCACCGTGCATGGTATCCACACCGTTCCACAACGAATTGAAGCTCCTTGTGCTTGCTATTTGATACTTGGTGTTCCCAAACATCGTTTCCCCTTCTGACCATTTGTGACTCGTATTATGAGATGAAAGTTGACCACACACAGCGTTTTTCCTTGGTCAAAGGCAGTACATATGCCTACGTTGGTCGGTCATTGTGCATGGTAGCCACACCATGCTAGTACTGATTGAAGGTGGTTGTACTTGCTAGTTGAGAACTGATATTCCCGGACCANTGTTTCCCCCTCTGACTGTTTGTGACTTGTGGTATGGTTGGTGAATGTTGACCACCCATATTGAAATTCTCTTGTCATGGTCAGTGACATATGCCTAGTTTGGTTGTATGGTGTGCATTGTAGCCACACCGTGCCACTACGTATTGAAGTTATTTGTCCTTTCTAGTCCATGCAAAGGGTTCCCAAACCATTGTCTCTCCATCTGACCATTTGTGACTCGTGTTATGAGTTGTCAGTGTTGACCATACATAGTGGACTTCTTCGGTCATAGTCAGTGACGTATGCATCCTTTGGTTGGTCACTGTGCACGCTAGCCACACCGTGCAACTACTTGTTAAAAAGCTTTCTACTTGCTAATTGATAACTAGTGTTCCCAACCCATGGTTTCCCCCACTGACGATTTGTGACTCGTGTTATGAGTTTTAAACGTTGACCACACGCTGTGAAACCCGTTTCGTCATGGTTAATGACATATGCCTAGTTTGGTTTGTCACTCTACGTGGTTACCACGCCGTGTCACTACGTATTGAAGGTATTTCTGCTTTCTAGTTGATAGCTAGTATTCCCAAACCATTGTTACCCCCATCTGACTCTCAGTGACTCGTGTTGTGAGTTGTCAACGTTGACCAGATGAAGTGAATTTTGTTGGTCATGGTCAGTGACATATGCATACTTTGGTTTCTCACTGTGCATTGTAGCCACACTGTGCCACTACATATTGAAGGTATTTGTACTTGCTAGTCGATCACTAGTATTCACAAACCATTATCTTCCACCCTGACCATTTCTGACTTGTGTAATGAGTTGTCAAAGTTTACCACACTTAGTGACATTATTTGGGCATGGTCACTGACATATGCCTACTTTGGTTGGTCACCGTGCATGGTATCCACACCGTGCCACAATGTATTGAAGCTCCTTGTGCTTGCTATTTGATACTTGGTATTCCCAAACCATTTTTTCCCCTTTTGACCATTTGTGTCTCGTATTATGAGATGTCAACGTTGACCACACACAGCGGATTTCTTTGGTCAAAGGCAGTACATATGCCTACGTTGGTCGGTCATTGTGCATGGTAGCCACACCGTGCTACTACTGATTGAAGGTCGTTGTACTTGCTAGTTGAGAACTGATATTCCCGGACCATTGTTTCCCCCTCTGACCGTTTGTGACTCGTGTTATGGTTGGTGAATGTTGACCACCCATATTGAAATTCTTTGGTCATGGTCAGTGACATATGCCTAGTTTGGTTGTATGGTGTGCATAGTAGCCACACCGTGCCACTAC
>SZWC01000132.1:44953-63005 GCA_023375785.1 Penium margaritaceum | reverse complement strand
TCACTGTGCATTGTAGCCACACTGTGCCACTACATATTGAAGGTATTTGTACTTGCTAGTCGATCACTAGTATTCACAAACCATTATCTTCCACCCTGACCATTTCTGACTTGTGTAATGAGTTGTCAAAGTTTACCACACTTAGTGACATTATTTGGGCATGGTCACTGACATATGCCTACTTTGGTTGGTCACCGTGCATGGTATCCACACCGTGCCACAATGTATTGAAGCTCCTTGTGCTTGCTATTTGATACTTGGTATTCCCAAACCATTTTTTCCCCTTTTGACCATTTGTGTCTCGTATTATGAGATGTCAACGTTGACCACACACAGCGGATTTCTTTGGTCAAAGGCAGTACATATGCCTATGTTGGTCGGTCATTGTGCACGGTAGCCACACGGTGCTACTACTGATTGAAGTTTGTTGTACTTGCTAGTTGAGAATTGATATTCCCGGACCATTGTTTACCCCTCTGACCGTTTGTGACTTGTGTTATGGTTGGTGAATGTTGACTACCCATATTGAAATTCTTTGGTCATGGTCAGTGACATATGCCTAGTTTGGTTGTATGGTGTGCATAGTAGCCACACTGTGCCACTACGTATTGAAGTTATTTGACCTTTCTAGTCCATGAATAGCGTTCCCAAACCATTGTCTCTCCCTCTGACCATTTGTGACTCGTGTTATGAGTTGTCAATGTTGATCATACATAGTGGACTTCTTCGGTCATAGTCAGTGACGTATGCATCCTTTGGTTGGTCACTGTGCACGCTAGCCACACCATGCCACTACTTGTTGAAAATCTTTATACTTGCTTGTTGATAACTAGTGTTTCCAACCCATGGTGTCCCCCACTGACCATTTGTGACTCGTGTTTTCAACGCTGACCACACACTGTGAGACCCGTTTTGTCATGGTTAGTGACATATGCCTAGTTTGGTTTGTCACTGTACGTGGTTACCACGCCGCGTCACTACGTATTGAAGGTCTTTGTGCTTTCTAGTTGATAGCTAGTGTTCCCAAACCATTGTTACCCCCATGTGACTATCAATGACTTGTGTTGTGAGTTGTCAACGTTGACCACATGAAGTGAAATTTGTTGGTCATGGTCAATGACATATGCATACTTTGGTTGGTCACTGTGCATTGTAGCCACACTGTGCCACTACATATTGAAGGTATTTGTACTTGCTAGTCGATAACTAGTATTCACAAACCATTATCTTCCACCCTGACCATTTGTGACTCGTGTTATGAGTTGTCCAAGTTTACCACACTTAGTGACATTATTTGCGCATGGTCATTGACATATGCCTACTTTGGTTGGTCATCGTGCATGGTATCCACACCGTGCCACAACGTATTGAAGCTCCTTGTGCTTGCTATTTGATACTTGGTGTTCCCAAACCATTGTTTCCCCTTTTGGCCATTTGTGACTCGTATCATGAGTTGTCAACGTTGACCACACACAGCGGATTTCTTTGGTCAAAAGCAGTACATATGCCTACGTTGGTTGGTTATTGTGCATGGTAGCGAGACCGTGCTACTACTGATTGAAGGTCGTTGTACTTGCTAGTTGAGAACTGATATTCTCGGACCATTGTTTGCCCCTCTGACCGCTAGTGACTCTTGTTATGGTTCGTGAATGTGGACCACCCGTATTGAAATTCTTTGGTCGTGGTCAGTGACATATGCCTAGTTTGGTTGTATGGTGTGCATAGTAGCCACACCGTGCCACGACGTATTGAAGTTATTTGTCCTTTCTGGTCCATGCATAGGGTTCCCAAACCATTGTCTCTCCCTCTGACCATTTGTGACTCGTGTTATGAGTTGTCATTTTTGACCATACATAGTGGACTTCTTTGGTCATAGTCAGTGGCATATGCATCCTTTGGTTGGTCACTGTGCATGCTAGCCACACCGTGCCACTAATTGTTGAAAATATTTCTACTTGCTAGTTGATAACTAGTGTTCCCAACCCATGGTTTCCCCCACTGACCATTTGTGACTCGTGTTATGAGTTGTCATTTTTGACCATACATAGTGGACTTCTTCGGTCATAGTCAGTGACATATGCATCCTTTGGTTGGTCACTGTGCATGCTAGCCACACCGTGCCACTAATTGTTGAAAATATTTCTACTTGCTAGTTGATAACTAGTGTTCCCAACCCATGGTTTCCCCCACTGACCATTTGTGACTTGTGTTATGAGTTTTCAACGTTGACCCCACACTGTGAATTCCGTTTCGTCATGGTTAGTGACATATGTCTAGTTTGGTTTGTCACTGTACGTGGTTACCACGCCGTGTCACTACGTATTGAAGGTCTTTGTACTTTCTAGTTGATAGCTAGTGTTCCCAACCCATTGTTACCCGCTTCTGACTATAAGTGACTCGTGTTGTGAGTTGTCAACGCTGACCACATGAAGTGAATTTTGTCGGACATGGTCAGTGACATATGCATACTTTGGTTGGTCACTGTGCATTGTAGCCACACTGTGCCACTACATCTTGAAGGTATTTGTACTTGCTAGTCGATAACTAGTATTCACAAACCATTATCTTCCACCCTGACCATTTGTGACTCGTGTTAGGAGTTGTAAACGTTTACCACAGTTAGTGACATGATTTGGGCATGTTCAGTGACATATGCCTACTTTGGTTGGTCATCGTGCATGGTATCCACACCATTCCACAACGTATTGGAGCTCCTTGTGCTTGCTTTTTGATACTTGGTGTTCCCAGACCATTGTTTTCCCATCTGACCATTTGTGACTTGTATTATGAGTTGTCAACGTTGACCACACACAGCGGATTTCTTTGGTCTAAGGCAGTACATATGCCTACGTTGGTCGTTCATTGTGCATGGTAGCCAAACCGTGCTACTACTGATGAAAGGTGGTTGTACTTGCTAGTTGAGAACTGATATTCCCGGACCATTGTTTCCCCCTCTTACCGTTTGTGATTCGTGTTATGGTTGGTGAATGTTGACCACCCATATTGAAATTCTTTGATCATGGTCAGTGACATATGCCTAGTTTGGTTGTATGGTGTGCATAGTAGCCACACCGTGCCACTACGTATTGAAGTTTTTTGTCCTGTCTAGTCCATGCATAGGGTTCCCAAACCATTGTCTCTCCCTCTGACCATTTGTGACTCGTGTTATGAGTTGTCAATGTTGACCATACATAGTGGACTTCTTCGGTCATAGTCAGTGACGTATGCATCCTTTGGTTGGTCACTGTGTACGCTAGCCACACCGTGCCACTACTTGTTGAAAATCTTTCTACTTGCTAGTTGATAACTAGTGTTCACAAACCATGGTTTCCCCCACTGACCATTTGTGAATCGTGTTATGAGTTTTCAACGTTGACCACACACTGTGAAACCCGTTTCGTCATGGTTAGTGACATATGCCTAGTTTGGTTTGTCACTCTACGTGGTTACCACGCCGTGTCACTACGTATTGAAGGTCTTTGTGTTTTCTAGTTGATAGCTAGTGTTCCCAAACCATTGTTACCCCCAGCTGACTATAATTGACTCGTGTTGTGAGTTGTCAACGTTGACCACATGAAGTGAAAATAGTTGGTCATGGTCAGTGACATATGCATACTTTGGTTGGTCACAGTGCATTGTAGACACACTATGCCACTACATATTAAAGGTACTTGTACTTGCTAGTCGATAACTAGTATTCACAAACCATTATCTTCCACCCTGACCATTTGTGACTAGTGTTATGAGTTGTCAAAGTTTACCACACTTAGTGACATTATTTGGGCATGGTCAGTGACATATGCCTACTTTGGTTGGTCATCATGCATGGCACCCACACCGTGCCACAACGTATTGAAGCTCCTTGTCCTTGCTATTTGATACTTGGTGTTCCCAAACCATTGTTTTCCCTTCTGACCATTTGTGACTCGTATTATGAGTTGTCAACATTGACCACACACAGCGGATTTCTTTGGTCAAAGGCAGTACATATGCCTACGTTGGTCGGTCATTGTGCATGGTAGCCACACCGAGCTACTACTGATTGAAGGTCGTTGTACTTGCTAGTTGAGAACTGATATTCCCAGACCATTGTTTCCCCCTGTGACCGTTTGTGAATCGTGTTTCGGTTGGTGAATGTTGACCACCCATATTGAAATTCTATGGTCATTGTCAGTGACATATGCCTAGTTTGGTTGTATGGTGTGCATAGTAGCCACACCGTGCCACTACGTTTTGAAGTTTTTTGTCCTTTCTAGTCCATGTATAGGGTTCCCAAACCATTGTCTCTCCCTCTGACCATTTGTGACTCGTGCTATGAGTTGTCAATGTTGACCATACATAGTGGACTTCGTCGGTCAAAGTCAGTGACATATGCATCCTTTGGTTGGTCACTGTGCATGCTAGCCACATTGTGCCACTACTTGTTGAAAATCTTTCTTCTTGCTAGTTGATAACTAGTGTTCCCAACCCATGGTTTCCCCCACTGACCATTTGTGACTCGTGTTATGAGCTTTCAACGTTGACCACCCACTGTGAAACCCGTTTCATCATGGTTAGTGACATATGCCTAGTTTGGTTTGTCACTGTACGTGGTTACCACGCCGTGTCACTACGTATTGAAGGTCTTTGTGCTTTCTAGTTGATAGCTAGTGTTCCCAAACCATTGTTATCCCCTTCTGACTATCATTGACTCGTGTTGTGAGTTGTACACGTTGACCACATGAAGTGAATTTTGTTGGTCATGGTCAGTGACATTTGCATACTTTGGTTGGTCACTGTGCATTGTAGCCACACTGTGCCACTAAATATAAAAGGTATTCATACTTGCTATTCAATAACTAGTTTTCACAAACCATTACCTTCCATCCTGACCATTTGTAACTCGTGTTATGAGTTGTCAAAGTTTACCACACTTAATGACATTATTTGGGCATGGTCAGTGACATATGCCTACTTTGGTTGGTCATCGTGCGTGGTATCCACACCGTGCCACAACGTATTGAAGCTCCTTGTGCTTGCTATTTGATACTTGGTGTTCACAAACCATTGTTTACCCTTCTGACCATTTGTGACTCGTGTTATGAGTTGCCAAAGTTGACCACACACACCAGATTTCTTTGGTCAAAGGCAGTACATATGCCTACGTTGGTCGATCATTGTGCATGGTAGCCACACTGTGCTACTACTGATTGAAGGTGGTTGTACTTGCTAGTTGAGAACTGATATTTCCGGACCATTGTTTCCCCCTCTGACCGTTTGTGACTCGTGTTATGGTTGGTGAATGTTGACCACCCATATTGAAATTCTTTGGTCATGGTCAGTGACATATGCCTTGTTTGGTTGTATGGTATGCATAGTAGCCACACCGTGCCACTACGTATTGAAGTTTTTTGTCCTGTCTAGTCCATGCATAGGGTTCCCAAACCATTGTCTCTCCCTCTGACCATTTGTGACTCGTTTTATGAGTTGTCAATGTTGACCTTACATAGTGGACTTCTTTTGTCATAGGCAGTGTCATATGCATCCTTTTGTTGGTTATTGTGCACACTAGCCACACCGTGCCACTACTTGTTAAAAATATTTCTACTTGCTATTCGATAACTAGTATTCCCAACCCCTGGTTTCCCCCACTGACCATTTGTGACTCGTGTTATGAGTTCTCAACGTTGACCACACACTGTGAAACCCGTTTTGTCATGGTTAGTCACATATGCCTAGTTTGGTTTGTCACTGTACGTGGTTACCACGCCGTGTCACTACATATCAAAGGTCTTTGTGCTTTCTAGTTGATAGCTAGTGTTCCCAAACTATTGTTACCCCCATTTAACTATCAGTGACTTGTGTTGAGAGTTTTCAACGTTGACCACATGAAGTGAAATTTGTTGGTCATGGTCAGTGACATATGCATACTTTGGTTGGTCACTGTGCATTGTAGCCACACTGTGCCACTACATATTGAAGGCATTTGTACTTGCTAGTCGATAACTAGTTTTCACAAACCATTGTCTTCCACCCTGACCATTTGTGACTCGTGTTATGAGTTGTCAAAGTTTACCACACTTATTGCCATTATTTGGTCATGGTCAGTGACATATGCCTACTTTGGTTGGTCATCGTGCATGGTATCCACACCGTGCCACAACGTATTGAAGCTCCTTGTGCTTGCTATTTGATACTTGGTGTTCCCAAACCATTGTTTCCCCTTCTGAATATTTGTGACTCGTATTATGAGTTGTCAACGTTGACCACACACAACGGATTTCTGTGGTCAAAGGCAGTACATATGCCTACGTTGGTCGGTCATTGTGCATGGTAGCCACAACGTGCTACTACTGACTGAAGGTCGTTGTACTTGCTAGTTGAGAACTGATATTCCCGGACCATTGTTTCCCGCTCTGACCGTTTGTGACTCGTGTTATGGTTGGTGAATGTTGACCACCCATATTCAAATTCTTTGGTCATGGTCAGTGACATATGCCTAGTTTGGTTGTATGGTGTGCATAGTAGCCACACCGTGCCACTACGTATTGAAGTTATTTGTCCTTTCTAGTCCATGCATAGGGTTCCCAAACCATTGTCTCTCCCTCTGACCATTTGTGACTCGTGTTATGAGTTGTCAATGTTGACCATACATAGTGGACTTCTTCGGTCATAGTCAGTGATGTATGCATCCTTTGGTTGGTCACTGTGCACGCTAGCCACACCGTGCAACTATTTGTTCAAAATCTGTCTACTTGCTTGTTGATAACTAGTGTTCCCAGCCCATGGCTTCTCCCACTGACCATTTGTGACTCGTGTTATGAGTTTTCAACGTTGACCACACACTGTGAAACCCGTTTCGTCATGGTTAGTGACATATGCCTAGTTTGGTTTGTCACTGTTAGTGGTTACCACGCCGTGTCACTACTTATTGAAGGTCTTTGTGTTTTCTAGTTGATAGCTAGTATTCCCAAACCATTGTTATCCCCATCTGACTATCAGTGATTCGTTTTGTGAGTTGTCAACGTTGACCACGTGAAGTGAATTCTGTTCGTCATGGTCAGTGACATATGCATACTTTGGTTGGTCACTGTGCACTGTAGCCACACTATGGCACTACATATTGAAGGTATTTGTACTTGCTAGTCGATAACTAGTATTCACAAACGATTATCTTCCACCCTGACCATTTGTGACTCGTGTTATGAGTTGTCAAAGTTTACCACACTTAATGACATTACTTGGGCATGGTCAGTGACATATGCCTACTTTGGTTGGTCATCGTGCATAGTATCCACACCGTGCCACAACGTATTGAAGCTCCTTGTGCTTGCTATTTGATACTTGGTGTTCCCAAACCATTGTTTCCCCTTCTGACCATTTGTGAGTCGTATCATGAGTTGTCAACGTTGAGCACACACAACGGATTTCTTTGGTCAAAAGCATTACATATGCCTACGTTGGTCGGTCATTGTGCATGGTTGCCACACCAGGCTACTACTGATTGAAGGTCATTGTACTTGCTCGTTGAGAACTGATATTTCCGTCCATTGTTTCCCCCTCTGACCGTTTGAGACTCGTGTTATGGTTGGTGAATGTTGACAACCCATATTGAAATTCTCTGGTCCTGATCAGTGCCATATGCCTAGTTTGGTTGTTTGGTGTGCATAGTAGCCACACCGTGCCACTACATATTGAAGTTATTTGTCCTTTCTAGTCCATGCATAAGGTTCCCAAACCATTGTCTCTCCCTCTGACCATTTGTGATTCGTGTTATGAGTTGTCAATGTTGACCATACATAGTGGACTTCTTCGGTCATAGTCAGTTACGTATGCATCCTTTGGTTGGTCACTGTGCACGCTAGCCACACCGTGCAACTAGTTGTTTTAAATCTTTCTATTTTCTAGTTGATAACTAGTGTTCCCAAGCTATGGTGTCCCCCACTGACCATTTGTGACTCGTGTTATGAGTTTTCAACGTTGACCCCACACTGTGAAACCCGTTTCGTCATGGTTAGTGACACATGCCTAGTTTGGTTTGTCACTGTACGTGGTTACCACGCCGTGTCACTACTTATTGAAGGTCTTTGTGCTTTCTAGTTGATAGCTAGTGTTCCCAAACCATTGTTACCCGCCTCTGACATTCAGTGACTTGTGTTGTGAGTTGTCAACGTTGACCACATGAAGTGAAATTTGTTGGTCATTGTCAGTGACATATGCATACTTTGGTTGGTCACTGTGCATTGTAGCCACACTGTGCCACTACATATTGAAGGTATTTGTACTTGCTAGTCGATAACTAGTATTCACAAACCATTATCTTCCACCCTGACCATTTGTGACTCGTGTTATGAGTTGTCAAAGTTTACCACACTTAGTGACATTATTTGGTCATGGTCAGTGACATATGCCTACTTTGGTTGGTCATCGTGCATGGTATCCACACCGTGCCACAACGTATTGAAGCTCCTTGTGCTTGCTATNTCTGACTATCAGTGACTCGTGTTGTGAGTTGTCAACGTTGACCACATGAAGTGAAATTTGTTGGTCATGGTCAGTGACATATGCATACTTTGGTTGGTCACTGTGCATTGTAGCCACACTGTGCCACTACATATTGAAGGTATTTGTACTTGCTAGTCGATAACTAGTATTCACAAACCATTATCTTCCACCCTGACCATTTGTGACTCGTGTTATGAGTTGTCAAAGTTTACCACACTCACTGACATTATTTGGTCATGGTCAGTGACATATGCCTACTTTGGTTGTTCATCGTGCATGGTATCCATACCGTGCCACAACGTATTGAAGCTCCTTATGCTTGCTATTTGATACTTGGTATTCCCAAACCATTGCTTCCCCTTCTGACCATTTTTTGACTCGTATTATGAGTTGTCAACGTTGACCACACACAGCGGATTTCTTTGGTCAAAGGCAGTACATATGCCTACGTAGGTCGGTCATTGTGCACAGTAGCCACACCGTGCTACTACTGATTGAAGCTCGTTGTACTTGCTAGTTAAAAACTGATATTCCCGGACCATTGTTTCCCCCTCTGACCGTTTGTGACTCGTGTTATGGTTGGTTAATGTTGACCACCCATATTGAAATCTTTGGTCATGGTCAGTGACATATGCCTTGTTTGGTTGTATGGTGTGCATTGTAGCCACACCGTGCCTGTACGTGTTGAAGTTATTTGTCCTTTGTAGTCCATGCATAGGGTTCCCAAGCCATTGTCTCTCCTCTGACCATTTGTGACTCCTGTTATGAGTTGTCAATGTTGAACATACATAGTGGACTTCTTCGGTCATAGTCAATGACATATGCATCCTTTGGTTGGTCAATGTGCACGCTAGCCACACCGTGCCACTACTTGATGACAATCTTTCTACTTGCTTGTTGATAACTAGTGTTCCCAACCCATGGTTTCCCCCAGTAACCATTTGTGACTTGTGTTATGAGTTTTCAACGTTGACCACACACTGTTAAACCCGTTTCGTCATGGTTAGTGACATATGCCTAGTTTGGTTTGTCGCTCCACGTGGTTACCACGCCGTGTCACTACGTATTGAAGGTCTTTGTGCTTTCTAGTTGATAGCTAGTGTTCCCAAACCATTGTTACCCCCATCTGACTATCAGTGACTCGTGTTGTGAGTTTTCAACGTTGACCACATGAAGTAAAATTTGTTGGTCATGGTCAGTGACATATGCATACTTTGGTTGGTCACTGTGCATTGTAGCCACACTGTGCCACTACATATTGAAGGTATTTGTACTTGCTAGTCGATAACTAGTATTCACAAAACATTATCTTCCATCCTGACCATTTGTGACTCATGTTATGAGTTGTCAAAGTTTACCACACTTACTGACATTATTTGGTCATGGTCAGTGACATATGCCTACTTTGGTTGGTCATCGTGCATGGTATCCACACCGTGCCACAACGTTTTGAGGCTTCCTGTGCTTGCTATTTGATACTTGGTGTTTCCAACCCATTGTTTTTCCTTCTGACCATTTGTGACTCGTATCATGAGTTGTCAACGTTGACCACACACAGCGGATTTCTTTGGTCAAAGGCAGTACATATGCCTATGTTGGTCGGTCATTGTGCACGGTAGCCACACCGTGCTACTACTGATTGAAGGTCGTTGTACTTGCTAGTTGAGAAGTGATATTCCCGGACCATTGTTTCCCCCTCTGACCATTTGTGACTCGTGTTATGGTTGGTGAACGTTGACCACCCATATTGAAATTCTCAGGTCATGGTCAGTGACAAATGCCTTGTTTGGTTGTATGGTGCGCATAGTAGCCACACCGTGCCACTTTGAAGTTGTTTTTCCTTTCTAGTCCAAGCATATGGTTCCCAAACCATTGTCTCTCCCTCTGACCATTTGTGATTTGTGTTATGAGTTGTCAATATTGACCATACATAGTGGACTTCGTCGGTCAAAGTCAGTGACATATGCATCCTTTGGTTTGTCACTGTGCACGCTAGCCAAACCGTCCCACTACTTGTTGAAAATCTTTCTACTTGCTAGTTGATAACTAGTGTTCCCAACCCATGGTGTCCCCCACTGACCATTTGTGACTCGTGTTATGAGTTTTCAACGCTAACCACACACTATGAGACCTGTTTCGTCATGGTTAGTGACATATGCCTAGTATGGTTTGTCACTGTACGTGGTTACCACGCTGTGTCACTACGTATTGAAGGTCTTTGTGCTTTCTAGTTGATAGCTAGTTTTCCCAAACGATTGTTACCCCCATCTGACTATCAATGACTCGTGTTATGAGTTGTCAACGTTGACCACATGAAGTGAAAATTGTTGGTCATGGTCACTGACATCTGCATACTTTGGTTGGTCACTGTGCATTGTAGCCACACTGTGCCACTACATATTGAAGGTGTTTGTACTTGCTTGTTGATAACTAGTATTCACAAAGCATTATCTTCCATCCTGACCATTTGTGACGCGTGTTATGAGTTGTCAAAGTTTACCACACTTAGTGACATTATTTGGTCATGGTCAGTGACATATGCCTACTTTGGTTGGTCATCGGGCATGGTATCCACACTGTGCCACTACGTATTGAGGCTCCTTGTGCTTGCTATTTGATATTTGGTGTTCCCAAACCATTGTTTCCCCTTCCAACCATTTGTGACTCGTACTATGAGTTGTCAACGTTGACCACACACAGCGGATTTCCTTGGTCAAAGGCAGTACATATGCCTACGTTGGTCGGTCATTGTGCATGGTAGCCACACCGTGCTACTACTGATGGAAGGTCGTTGTACTTGCTAGTTGAGAACTGATATTCCCGGACCATTGTTTCCCCCTCTGACCGTTTGTGACTCGTGTTATGGTTGGTGAATGTTGACCACCCATGTTGAAATTCTCTGGTCATGGTCAGTGACATATGCCTAGTTTGGTTGTATGTTGTGCATACTAGCCAAACCGTGCCACTACATATTGAAGTTATTTGTCCTTTCTAGTCCATGCATAGGGTTCCCAAACCATTGCCTCTCCCTCTGACCATTTGTGACTCGTGTTATGAGTTGTCAATGTTGACCATACATAGTGGACTTCTTTGGTCATAGTCAGTGACGTATGCATCCTTTGGTTGGTCACTGTGCATGCTAGCCACACCGTGCCACTACTTGTTGAATATCTTTCTACTTGCTAGTTGATAACTAGTTTTCCCAACCCATGGTTTCCCCCACTGACCATTTGTGAGTCGTGTTATGAGTTTTCAACGTTGAGCACACACTGTGAAACCCATTTCGTCATGGTTAGTGACATATGCCTAGTTTGGTTTGTCACTGTACGTGGTTACCACGCCGTGTCACTACGTATTGAAGGTCTTTGTGCTTTCTAGTTGATAGCTAGTGTTCTAAAACCATTGTTACCCCCATCTGACTATCAGTGACTCGTGTTGTGAGTTGTCAACGTTGACCACATGAACTGAATTTTGTTGGTCATGGTCAGTGACATATGCATACTTTGGTTGGTCACTGTGCATTGTAGCCACACTGTGCCACTACATATTGAAGGTATTTGTACTTGCTAGTCGATAACTAGTATTCACAAACCATTATCTTTCACCCTGACCATTTGTGACTCGTGTTATGGTTGGTGAATGTTGACCACCCATATTGAAATTCTCTGGTCATGGTCAGTGACATATGCATACTTTGGTTGGTCACTGTGCATTGTAGCCACACTGTGCCACTACATATTGAAGGTATTTGTACTTGCTAGTCGATAACTAGTATTCACAAACCATTATCTTTCACCCTGACCATTTGTGACTCGTGTTATGAGCTGTCAAAGTTTACCACACTTAGTGAAATTATTTGGGCAGGGTCACTGACATATGCCTACTTTGGTTGGTCATTCTGCATGGTATCCACACCGTGCCACAACGTATTGAAGTTCCATGTGCTTGCTATTTGATACTTGGTGTTCCCAAACCATTGTTTCCCCTTCCGACCATTTGTGACTCGAATCATGAGGTGTCAACGTTGACCACACACAGCGGATTTCTTTGGTCAAATGCAGTACACATGCCTACGTTGGTCAGTCATTGTGCATGGTAGCCACACCGTGCTACTACTGATTGAAGGTCGTTGTACTTGCTAGTTGAGAACTGATATTCCGGGACCATTGTTTCCCCCTCTGACCGTTTGTGACTCGTGTTATGGTTGGTGAATGTTGACCACCCATATTGAAATTCTCTGGTCATGGTCAATGACATATGCCTAGTTTGGTTGTATGGTGTGCATAGTAGCCACACCGTGCCACTACGTATTGAAATTATTTGTCCTTTCTTGTCCATGCATAGGGTACCCAAACTATTGTCTTTCCCTGTGACCATTTGTGACTCGTGTTATGAGTTGTCAATGTTGACCATACATAGTGGACTTCTTTGGTCATAGTCAGTGACGTATGCATCCTTTGGTTGGTCACTGTGTACGCTAGCCACACCGTGCCACTACTTGTTGAAAATCTTTCTACTTGCTAGTTGCAAACTAGTGTTCCCAACCCATGGTTTCCCCCACTGACCATTTGTGAGTCGTGTTATGAGTTTTCAACGTTGACCACACACTGTGAAACCCGTTTCGTCATGGTTAGTGACATATGCCTAGTTTGGTTTGTCACTGTACGTGGTTACCACGCCGTGTCACGAAATATTGAAGGACTTTGTGCTTTCTAGTTGATAGCTAGTGTTCCCAAACCATTCTTACCCGCCTCTGACTATCAGTGACCCGTGTTGTGAGTTGTCAACGTTGACCACATGAAGTGAAATTTGTTGGTCATGCTCAGTAACATATGCATACTTTGGTTGGCCACTATGCATTGTAGCCACACTGTGCCACTACATATTGAAGGTATTTGTACTTGCTAGTCGATAACTAGTGTTCACAGACCATTATCTTCCACCCAGACCATTTGTGACTCGTCTTATGAGTTGTCAAAGTTTACCACACTTACTGACATTATTTGGTCATGGTCAGTGACATATGCCTACTTTGGTTGGTCATCGTGCATGGTATCCACACCGTGCCACAACGTATTGAAGCTCCTTGTGCTTGCTATTTGATACTTGGTATTCCCAAACCATTGTTTCCCCTTATGACCATTTGTGACTCGTATTATGAGTTGTCAACGTTGACCAAACACAGCGGATTTCTTTGGTCATAGGCAGTACATATGCCTACGTTGGTCGGTCATTGTGCACGGTAGCCACACCGTGCTACTACTGATTGAAGGTCGTTGTACTTGCTAGTTGAGAACTGATATTCATGGAGCATTGTTACCCCCTCTGACCGTTTGTGACTCGTGTTATGGTTGGTGAATGTTGACCACCTATATTGAAATTCTTTGGTCATGGTCAGTGACATATGCCTAATTTGATTGTATGGTCTGCATAGTAGCCACATTGTGCCACTACGTATTGAAGTTTTTTGTCCTGTCTAGTCCATGCATAGGGTTCCCAAACCATTGTCTATCCCTCTGACCATTTGTGACTCGTGTTATGAGTTGTCAATGTTGACCATACATAGTGGACTCCTTCGGTCATAGTCAGTGACGTTGCATCCTTTGGTTGGTCACTGTGCACGCTAGCCACACCGTGCCACTACTTGTTGAAAATCTTTCTACTTGCTAGTTGATAACTAGTGTTCCCAACCCATGGTTTCCCCCACTGACCATTTGTGACTTGTGTTATGAGTTTTCAACGTTGACCAGACACTGTGAAACCCGTTTCGTCATGGTTAGTGGCATATGCCTAGTTTGGTTTGTCACTGTACGTGGTTACCACGCCGTGTCACTATGTATTGAAGGTCCTTCTGCTTTTCAGTTGATAGCTAGTGTTCCCAAACCATTGTTACCCCCATCTGACTATCAGTGACTCGTGTTGTGAGTTGTCAACGTTGACCACATGAAGTGAATTCTGTTGGTCATGGTCAGTGACATATGCATACTTTGGTTGGTCACTGTGCATTGTAGCCACACTGTGCCACTACATATTGAAGGTATTTGTACTTGATAGTCGATAACTGGAATTCACAAACCATTATCTTCCACCCTGACCATTTGTGACTCGTGTTATGAGTTGTCCAAGTTTACCACACTAAGTGACATTATTTTGGCATGGTCAGTGACATATGCCTACTTTGGTTGGTCATCGTGCATGGTATCCAGACCGTGCCACAACGTATTGAAGCTCCTTGTGCTTGCTGTTTTATACTTGGTGTTCCCAAACCATTGTTTCCCTTTTTGACCATTTGTGACTTGTATTATGAGTTGTCAACGTTGACCATACACAGCGGATATCTTTGGTCAAAGGCAGTACATACGCCTACGTTGGTCGGTCATTGTGCATGGTAGCCACACCGTGCTACTACTGATTGAAGGCCGTTGTACTTGCTAGTTGAGAACTGATGTTCCCGGACCATTGTTTCCCCCTCTGACCGTTTGTGACTCGTGTTATGGTTGGTGAATGTTGACCACCCATATTGAAATTCTTTGGTCATGGTCAGTGTTATATGCCTTTTTTGGTTGTATGGTGTGCATAGTAGGCACACCGTGCCACTACGTATTGAAAATATCTGTCCTTTCTAGTCCATGCATAGGGTTCCCAAACCATTGTCTCTCCCTCTGACCATTTGTGACTCGTGTTATAAGTTGTCAATGTTGACCATACATAGTGGACTTCTTCGGTCATAGTCAGTGACACATGCATCCTTTGGTTGGTCACTCTGCACGCTAGCCACACCGTGCCACTAATTGTTGAAAATATTTTTACTTGCTAGTTGATAACTAGTGTTCCCAACCCATGGTTTCCCCCACTGACCATTTGTGACTTGTGTTATGAGTTTTCAATATTGACCACACACTGTGAATTTTGTTTCGTCATGGTTAGTGACATATGCCTAGTTTGGTTTGTCACTGTACTTGGTTGCCACGCCGTGTCACTACGTATTGAATGTCTTTGTGTTTTCTAGTTGATAGCTAGTGTTCCCAAACCATTGTTACCCGCCTCTGGCTATCATTGACTCGTGTTGTGAGTTGTCATCCTTGACCACATGAAGTGAAAACTGTTGGTCATGGTCAGTGACATATGTATACTTTGGTTGGTCACTGTGCATTGTAGCCACACTGTGCCACTACATATTGAAGGTATTTGTACTTGCTAGTCGATAACTAGTATTCACAAACCATTATCTTCCATCCTGATCATTTGTGACTCATGTTATGAGTTGTCAAAGTTTACCACACTTACTGACATTATTTGGTCATGGTCAGTAACATATGCCTACTTTGGTTGGTCATCGTGCATGGTATCCACACCGTGCCACAACGTATGGAGGCTCCCTGTGCTTACTATTTGATACTCGGTCTTCCCAAACCATTGTTTCCCCTTCTGACCATTTGTGACTCGTATTATGAGTTGTCAACGTTGACCACACACAGCGGATTTCTTTGGTCAAAGGCAGTACATATGCCTACGTTGGTCGGTCATTGTGCATGGTAGCCACACCGTGCCACTACGTATGGAGGCTCCCTGTGCTTACTATTTGATACTCGGTCTTCCCAAACCATTGTTTCCCCTTCTGACCATTTGTGACTCGTATTATGAGTTGTCAACGTTGACCACACACAGCGGATTTCTTTGGTCAAAGGCAGTACATATGCCTACGTTGGTCGGTCATTGTGCATGGTAGCCACACCGTGCTACTGCTTATAGAAGGTTGTTCTACTTTCTAGTTGAGAACAGATTTCTCAGATCATTGTTTCCCCCTCTGACCGTTTGTGACTCGTGTTATGGTTGGTGAATGTTGACCACCCATATTGAAATTCTTTGGTCATGGTCAGTGACATATGCGTAGTTTGGTTGTATGGTGTGCACAGTAGCCACACCGTGCCACTACGTATTGAAGTTATTTGTCCTTTCTAGACCATGCATAGGGTTCCCAAACCATTGTCTCCCCCTCTGACCATTTGTGACTCGTGTTATGAGTTGTCAATGTTGACCATACATAGTGTACTTCTTCGGTCATAGTCAGTGACATATGCATCCTTTGGTCGGTCACTGTGCACGCTAGCCACACTGTGCCTCTAATTCTTGAAAATATTTCTACTTGCTAGTTGATAACTAGTGTTCCCAACCCATGGTTTCCACCACTGACCATTTGTGACTTGTGTTATGAGTTTTCAACGTTGACCACACACTGTGAATTCCGTTTCGTCATGGTTAGTGACATATGCCTAGTTTGGTTTGTCACTGTACGTGGTTACCACGACGTGTCACTACGTATTGAAGGTCTTTGTGCTTTGTAAATGATAACTAGTGTTCCCAAACCATTTTTACCCGCCTCTGCCTATCAGTGACTCGTGTTGTGAGTTGTCAACGTTGACCACATGAAGTGAAATTTGTTGGTCATGGTCAGTGACATATGCATTCTTTGGTTGGTCACTGTGCATTGTAGCCACACCGTGCCACTACATATTGAAGGTATTTGTACTTGATAGTCGATAACTGGTATTCACAAACCATTATCTTCCACCTTGACCATTTGTGACTCGTGTTATGAGTTGTCCAAGTTTACCACACTTAGTGACATTATTTGGGCATGGTCAGTGACATATGCCTACTTTGGTTGGTCATCGTGCATGGTATCCACACCGTGCCACAACGTATTGAAGCTCCTTGTGCTTGCTATTTGATACTTGGTGTTCCCAAACGTTTTATTCCCCTTTTGGCCATTTGTGACTTGTATTATGAGTTGTCAACGTTGACCACACACAGCGGATTTCTTTGGTCAAAGGCAGTACATATGCCTACGTTGGTCGGTCATTGTGCATGGTAGCCACATCGTGCTACTACTGATTGAAGGCCGTTGTACTTGCTAGTTGAGAACTGATATTCCCGGACCATTGTTTCCCCCTCTGAACGTTTGTGACTCGTGTTATGGTTGGTGAATGTTGACCACCCATATTGAAATTCTTTGGTCATGGTCAGTAACATATGCCTTGTTTGGTTGTATGGTGTGCATAGTAGGCACACCGTGCCACGACATATTGAAGTTATTTGTCCTTTCTAGTCCATGCATAGGGTTCCCATACCATTGTCTCTCCCTCTGACCATTTGTGACTCGTGTTATGAGTTGTCAATGTTGACCATACATAGTGGACTTCTTCGGTCATAGTCAGTGACGTATGCATCCTTTGGTTGGTCACTGTGCACGCCCATGTTGACTTCTCCAAGCCAAAGTCGACTTGGAGTCGCCAAGTCGAAAGTCGAAAGTCGGCACCTGGCCACCCAAGTCGACTTGGGTCCATCCAAGTCGGTTTGTAATTGGCACCGAAACGTGTGAACAACATTGTTTGTAAGTAATTTGTGCAAAATGTACGTTCTCATCACGGACGAAATGTGGCATTTTTGTCATTATTTCTCATCATCCACCATACTTCACAAGTCACCATGACCTTTAAGACACAACTAGCTGGCTTACTTGATGTCACAACCTCCTCCCAGGGGCATCAGGGGCATTTTCTGATTT
>SZWC01000132.1:27920-40638 GCA_023375785.1 Penium margaritaceum | reverse complement strand
CATGGTCAGTGACATATGCCTACTTTGGTTGGTCATCGTGCATGGTATCCACACCGTGCCACAACGTATTGAAGCTCCTTGTGCTTGCTATTTGATACTTGGTGTTCCCAAACCATTGTTTCCCCTTCTGACCATTTGTGACTCGTATTATGAGTTGTCAACGTTGACCACACACAGCGGATTTCTTTGGTCAAAGGCAGTACATATGCCTACGTTGGTCGGTCATTGTGCATGGTAGCCACACCCTGCTACTACTGATTGAAGGTTGTTGTACTTTCTAGTTGAGAACTGATATTCCCGGACCATTGTTTCCCCCTCTGACCGTTTGTGACTCGTGTTATGGTTGGTGAATGTTGACCACCCATATTGAAATTCTTTGGTCATGGTCAGTGACATATGCCTAGTTTGGTTGTATGGTGTGCATAGTAGCCACACCGTGCCACTACGTATTGAAGTTATTTGTCCTTTCTAGTCCATGCATAGGGTTCCCAAACCATTGTCTCATCCTCTGACAGTTTGTGACTCGCGTTATGAGTTGTCAATGTTGACCATACATAGTGGACTTCTTCAGTCATAGTCAGTGACGTATGCATCCTTTGGTTGGTCACTGTGCACGCTAGCCACACCGTGCCACTACGTGTTGAAAATATCTCTACTTGCTTGTTGACAACTAGTGTTCCCAACCCATGGTTTCCCCCACTGACCATTTGTGACTCGTGTTATGAGTTTTCAACGTTGACCACACACTGTGAAACCCGTTTCGTCATGGTTAGTGACATATGCCTAGTTTGGTTTGTCACTGTACGTGGTTACCACGCCGTGTCACTACGTATTGAAGGTCTTTGTGCTTTCTAGTTGATAGCTAGTGTTCCCAAACCATTGTTACCCCCATCTGACTATCAGTGACTCGTGTTGTGAGTTGTCAACGTTGACCACATGAAGTGAANTGGTCATGGTCAGTGACATATGCCTAGTTTGGTTGTATGGTGTGCATAGTAGCCACACCGTGCCACTACGTATTGAAGTTATTTGTCCTTTCTAGTCCATGCATAGGGTTCCCAAACCATTGTCTCTCCCTCTGACCATTTGTGACTCGTGTTATGAGTTGTCAATGTTGACCATACATAGTGGACTTCTTCGGTCATAGTCAGTGACGTATGCATCCTTTGGTTGGTCACTGTGCACGCTAGCCACACCGTGCCACTACTTGTTGAAAATCTTTCTACTTGCTAGTTGATAACTAGTGTTCCCAACCCATGGTTTCCCCCACTGACCATTTGTGACTCGTGTTATGAGTTTTCAACGTTGACCACACACTGTGAAACCCGTTTCGTCATGGTTAGTGACATATGCCTAGTTTGGTTTGTCACTGTATGTGGTTACCACGCCGTGTCACTACATATTGAAGGTCTTTGTGCTTTCTAGTCGATAGCTAGTGTTCCCAAACCATTGTTACCCCCATCTGACTATCAGTGACGCGTGTTGTGAGTTGTCAACGTTGACCACATGAAGTGAATTTTGTTCGTCATGGTCAGTGACTTATGCATACTTTGGTTGGTCACTGTAAACTGTAGCCACACTGTGCCACTACATATTGAAGGTATTTGTACTTGCTAGTCAATAACTAGTATTCACAAACCATTATCTTCCATCCTGACCATTTGTGACTCGTGTTATGAGTTGTCAAAGTTTACCACACTTATAAACATTATTTGGTCATGGTCAGTGACATATGCCTACTTTTGTTGGTCATCCTGCATGGTATCCACACCGTGCCACAACGTATTGAGGCTCCGTGTGCTTGCTATTTGATACTTGGTGTTCCCAAACCATTGTTTCCCCTTCTGACCATTTGTGACTCGTATTATGAGTTTTCAACGTTTACAACACACAGCGGATTTCTTTGGTCAAAGGCAGTACATATGCCTACGTTGGTCGGTCATTGTGCATGGTAGCCACACCGTGCTACTAGTGATTGAAGTTCGTTGTACTTGCTGGTTGAGAACTGATATTCGTGGACCATTGTTTCCCCCTTTGACCGTTTGTGACTCGTGTTATGGTTCGTGAATGTTGACCATCCATATTGAAATTCTTTGGTCATGGTCAGTGACATATGCCTAGTTTGGCTGTATGGTGTGCATAGTAGCCACACCGTGCCACTACGTATTGAAGTTATTTGTCCTTTCTATTCCATGCATAGGGTTCCCAAACCATTGTCTCTCCCTCTGACCATTTGTGACTCGTGTTATGAGTTGTCAATGTTGACAATACATAGTGGACTTCTTCGGTCATAGTCAGTGACGTATGCATCCTTTGGTTGGTCACTGTGCACGCTAGCCACACCGTGCCACTAATTGTTGAAAATCTTTCTACTTGATAGTTGATAACTAGTGTTCCCAACGCATGGTTTCCACCACTGACCATTTGTGACTTGTGTTATGAGTTTTCAACGTTGACCACACACTTTGAATTCCGTTTCGTCATGGTTAGTGATATATCCCTAGTTTGGTTTGTCACTGTACGTGGTTACCACGCCGTGTCACTACGTATTGAAGGTCTTTGTGCTTTCTAGTTGATAGCTAGTGTTCCCAAACCATTGTTACCCGCCTCTGACTATCAGTGACTCGTGTTCTGAGTTGTCAAAGTTGACCACAGAAAGTGAAATTTGTTGGTCATATTCATTGTTATATGCATTTCTTGGTTGGTCACCGTGCATTGTAGCCACACTGTGCCACTACATATTGAAGGTATTTGTACTTGCTAGTCGATAACTAGTACTCATTAACCATTATCTTCCATCGTGACCATTTGTAAGTCGTGTTATGAGTTGTCCAAGTTTGACACTTACTAACATTATTTGGTCATGGTCAGTGACATATGACTACTTTGGTTGGTCATCGTGCCTGGTATCCACACCGTGCCACACCGTATTGAAGCTCTTTGTGCTTGCTATTTGATATTTGGTTTTCCCAAAACATTGTTTCCCCTTCTGACCATTTGTGACTCGTATTATGAGTTGTCAATGTTGACCACACACAGCGGATTTCTTTGGTCAAAGGCTGTACATATGCCTACGTTGGTCGGTCATTGTGCACGGTAGCCACACCGTGCTACTACTGACTGAAGGTCGTTGTACTTGCTAGTTGAGAACTGATATTCCCAGATCATTGTTTGCCCCTCTGACCGTTTGTGACTCGTGTTATGGTTCGTGAATGTGGACCACCCATTTTGAAATTCTTTGGTCATGGTCAGTGACATATGCCTGGTTTGGTTGTATGGTGTGCATAGTAGCCACACCGTGCCACTACGTATTGAAGTTATTTGTCCTTTCTAGTGCATGCATAGGGTCCCCAAGTCATTTTCTCTCCCTCTGACCATTTGTGACTCGTGTTATGAGTTGTCAATGTTGACCATACATAGTGGACTTCTTTGGTCATAATCAGTGACGTATGCATCCTTTGGTTGGTCACTGTGCACGCTAGCCACACCGTGCCACTACTTGTTGAAAGTCTTTCTACTTGCTTGTTGATAACTAGTGTTCCCAACCCATGGTTTCCCCCACTGACCATTTGTGACTCGTGTTATGAGTTTTCAACGTTGACCACACACTGTGAAACCCGTTTCGTCATGGTTAGTGACATATGCCTAGTTTGGTTTGTCACTATACGTGGTTACCACGCCGTGTCACTACTTATAAAAGGTCTTTGTGCTTTCTAGTTGATAGCTAGTGTTCCGAAACCATTGTTACCCCCATCTGACTATCATTGACTCGTGTTGTGAGTTGTCAACGTTGACCACATGAAGTGAAATTTGTTGGTCATATTCAATAAAATATGGATACTTTGGTTGGTCACTGTGCATTGTAGCCACAATGTGCCACTACATATTGAAGGTATTTGTACTTGCTAGTCGATAACTAGTATTCACAAATCATTATCTTCCACCCTGACCATTTGTGACTCGTGTTATGAGTTGTCAAAGTTTACCACACTTACTAACATTATATTGTCATGATCAGTGACATATGCCTACTTTGGTTGGTCATCGTGCATGGTATGAACATCGTGCCACAACGTATTGAAGCTCCTTGTGCTTGCTATTCAATACTTGTTATTCCCAAAGCATTGTTTCCCCTTCTGACCGTTTGTGACTCGTGTTATGAGTTGTCAACATTGACAACAAACAGCGGATTTCTTTTTGGTAAAATGCAGTACATATGCCTACGTTGGTTGGTCATTGTGCACGGTAGCCACACTGTGCTACTACTGATTGAAGGTAGTTGCTAGTTGAGAACTGATATTCCCAGACCATTGTTTCCCCCTCTGACCATTCGTGACTTGAGTTATGGTTGGTGAATGTTGGCCACCCGTATTGAAATTCTTTGGTCATTGTCAGTGACATATGCCTAGTTTGGTTGTATGGTGTGCATAGTAGCCAAACTGTGCCACTAAGCATTGAAGTTACTTGTCCTTTCTAGTCCATGCATAGGGTTCCCAAACCATTCTCTCATCCTCTGACCCTTTGTGTCTGGTGTTATGAGTTGTCAATGCTTACCATACATAGTGGACTTCTTCGGTCATAGTCAGTGACGTATGCATCCTTTGGTTGGTCACTGTGCACGCTAGCCACACCGTGCCACTACTTGTTGAAAATCTTTCTAGTTGCTTGTTGATAACTAGTATTCCCAATCCATGATTCCCCCCACTGACCATTTGCGATTCGTGTTATGAGTTTTCAATGTTGACCACAGATTGTGAAACCCGTTTCGTCATGGTTAGTGACATATGCGTAGTTTGGTTTGTCACTGTACGTGGTTACCACGCCGTGTCACTACTTATTGAAGGTCTTTTTGCTTTCTAGTTGATAACTAGTGTTCCCAAACCATTATTATCCACATCTGACTATCATTGACTCGTGTTGTGAGTTGTCAACGTTGACCACATGAAGTGAAATTTGCTGGTCAGGGTCAGTGACATATCCATACTTTGGTTGGTCACTGTGCATTGTAGCCACACTGTGCCACTACATATTGAAGGTATTTTACTTGCTAGTCGATAACTAGTACTCACAAACCATTATCTTCCATCCTGACCATTTGTGACTCGTGTTATGAGTTGTCAAAGTTTACCACACTTACTGACATTATTTGGTCATGGTCAGTGACATATGCCTACTTTGGTTGGTCATCGTGCATGGTATCCACACCGTGCCACAACGTTTTGAGGCTCCCTGTGCTTGCTATTTGATACTTGGTATTCCCAAACCATTGTCTCTCCCTCTGACCATTTGTGACTCGTGTTATGAGTTGTCAAAGTTTACCACACTTACTGACATTATTTGGTCATGGTCAGTGACATATGCCTACTTTGGTTGGTCATCGTGCATGGTATCCACACCGTGCCACAACGTTTTGAGGCTCCCTGTGCTTGCTATTTGATACTTGGTATTCCCAAACCATTGTTTCCCCTTCTTACCATTTGTGACTCGTATTATGAGTTGTCAACGTTGACCACACACGGCGGATTTCTTTGGTCAAAGGCAGTACATATACCTACGTTGGTCGGTCATTGTGCATGGTAGCCACACCGTGCTACTACTGATCGGAGGTCGTTGTAGTTGCTAGTTGAGAACTGATATTCCGGACCATTGTTTCCCCCTTTGACCGTTTGTGACTCGTGTTATGGTTGGTGAATGCTGACTATCCATATTGAAGTTATTTGGTCATGGTCAGTGACATATGCCTTGTTTGGTTGTATGGTGTGCATAGTAGCCACACCGTAGCACTACGTATTGAAGTTATTTGTCCTTTCTAGTCCATGCATAGGGTTCCCAAACCATTGTCTCTCCCTCTGACCATTTGTGACTCATGTTATGAGTTGTCAATGTTGACCATACATAGTGGACTTCTATGGTCATAGTCAGTGACATATGCATCTTTTGGTTGGTCACTGTGCACGCTAGCCACACCCTGCCACTAATTGTTGAAAATCTTTCTACTTGCTAGTTGATAACTAGTGTTCCCAACCCATGGTTTCCCCCACTGACCATTTGTCACTTGTGTTATGAGTTTTCAACGTTGACCACACATAGTGAATTCCGTTTTGTCATGGTTAGTGACATATGCCTGGTTTGGTTTGTCACTGTACTTTGTTACCACACCGTGTCATTACGTATGGAAGGTCTTTGTGCTTTCTAGTTGATAGCTAGTGTTCCCAAACCATTGTTACCCGCCTCTGACTATGAGTGACTCGTGTTGTGAGTTGTCAACGTTGACCACATGAAGTGAAATTTGTTGGTCATGGTCAGTGACATATGCATACTTTGGTTGGTCATTGTGCATTGTAACCCCACTGTGCCACTACATATTGAAGGTATTTGTACTTGCTAGTTGATAACTGGTGTTCACAAACCAATATCTTCCATCCTGACCGTTTGTGACTCGTGTTATGAGTTGTCAAAGTTTACCACACTTACTGACATTATTTGGTCATGGTCAGTGACATATGCCTACTTTGGTTGGTCATCGTGCATGGTATGCACACCCTGCCACAACGTATTGAAGCTCCTTGTGCTTGCTATTTGATACTTGGTGTTCCCAAACCATTGTTTCCCCTTCTGACCATTTGTGACTCGTATTATGAGTTGTCAACGTTGACCACACACAGCGGGTTTCTTTCGTCAAAGGCAGTTCATATGCCTACGTTGGTCGGTCATTGTGCACGGTAGCCACACCGTGCTACTACTGATTGAAGGTCGTTGTACTTTCTAGTTGAGAACTGACATTCCCAGACCATTGTTTCCCCCTCTGACCGTTTGTGACTCGTGTTATGGTTGGTGAATGTTGACCACCCATAATGAAATTCTGTTGTCATGGTCAGTGACAAATGCCTAGTTTGGTTGTATGGTGTGCATAGTAGCCACACCGTGCCACTACGTATTGAAGCTATTTGTCATTTCTATTCCATGCATAGGGTTCCCAAACCATTGTCTCTTCCTCTGACCATTTGTGACTCGTGTTATGAGTTGTCAATGTTGACCATACATAGTGGACTTCTTCGGTCATAGTCAGTGACGTATGCATCCTTTTGTTGGTCACTGTGCACGCTAGCCACACCGTGCCACGACTTGTTGAAAATCTTTCTACTTGCTAGTTGACAACTAGTGTTCCCAACCCATAGTTGCCCCCACTGACCATTTGTGACTCGTGTTATGAGTTTTCAACGTTGATTACACACTGTGCAACCCGTTTCGTCATGGTTAGTGACATATGCCTAGTTTGGTTTGTCACTGTATGTGGTTACCACGCCGTGTCACTACGTATTGAAGGTCTTTGTGTTTTCTAGTTGATAGCTAGTGTTCCGAAACCATTGTTACCCCCATCTTTCTATCAGTGACTCGTGTTGTGAGTTGTCAACGTTGACCACATGAAGTGAATTCTGTTGGTCATGGTCAGTGACATATGCATACTTTGGTTAGTCACTGTGCATTGTAGCCACAATGTGCCACTACATATTGAAGGTATTTGTACTTGCTAGTCGATAACTAGTGTTCACAAACCATTATCATCCACCCTGACCATTTGTGACTCGTGTTATGAGTTGTCAAAGTTTACCACACTTACTGACATTATTTGTTCATGGTCAGTGACATATGCCTACTTTGGTTGGTCATCGTCCATGGTATCCACACCGTGCCACAATGTATTGAAGCTTCTTGTGCTTGCTATTTGATACTTGGTATTCCCAAACCATTGTTTCCCCTTCTGACCATTTGTGACTCGTATTATGAGTTGTCAACGTTGACCACACACAATGGATTTCTTTGGTCAAAGGCACTACATATGCCTACGTTGGTCGGTCATTGTGCACGGTAGCCACACCGTGCTACTACTCATTGAAGGTCGTTGTACTTGCTAGTTGAGAACTGATATTCCCGGACCATTCTTTCCCCCTCTGACCGTTTGTGACTCCTGTTATGGTTGGTGAATATTGACCACCCATATTGAAATTCTTTGGTCATGGTCAGTGACATATGCCTAGTTTGGTTGTATGGTGTGCATAGTAGCCACACCGTGCCACTACGTATTGAAGGTATTTGTCCTTTGTAGTCCATGCATCGGGTTCCCAAACCATTGTCTCTACCTCTGACCATTTGTGACTCGTGTTATGAGTTGTCAATGTTGACCATACATAGTGGACTTCTTCGGTCATAGTCAGTGACGTATGGATCCTTTGGTTGATCACTTTGTACACTAGCCACACAGTGCCACTACTTACTGAAAATCTTTCTACTTGCTTGTTGATAACTAGTGTTCCCAAGCCATGGTTTCCCCCACTGACCATTTGTGACTCGTGTTATGAGTTTTCAACGTTGACCACACACTGTGAAACCCGTTTCGTCATGGTTAGTGACATATGCCTAGTTTGGTTTGTCACTGTACGCGGTTACCACGCCGTGTCACTACGTATTGAAGGTCTTTGTGCTTTCTAGTTGATAGCTAGTGTTCCCAAACTATTGTTGCCCCCATCTGACTATCATTGACTCGTGTTGTGAGTTGTCAACGTTGACCACATGCAGTGAAAATTGTTGGTCATGGTGAGTGACATATGTATACTTTGGTTGGTCACTGTGCATTGTAGCCACACTGTGCCACTACATATTGAAGGTATTTGTACTTGCTAGTCAATAACTAGTATTCACAAACCATTATCTTCCATCCTGACCATTTGTGACTCGTGTTATGGTTGGTGAATGTTGACCACCCATATTGAAATTCTTTGGTCATGGTCAGTGACATATGCATACTTTGGTTAGTCACTGTGCATTGTAGCCACACTGTGCCACTACATATTGAAGGTATTTGTACTTGCTAGTCAATAACTAGTATTCACAAACCATTATCTTCCATCCTGACCATTTGTGACTCGTGTTATGAGTTGTCAAAGTTTACCACACTTACTGACATTATTTGGTCATGGTCAGTAACATATGCCTACTTTGGTTGGTCATCGTGCATGGTACCCACACCGTGCCACAACGTATTGAGCCTCCCTGTGCTGGCTATTTGATACTTGGTGTTCCCAAACCATTGTTTCCCCTTCTGACCATTTGTGACTCGTAATATGAGCTGTCAACGTTGAACACACACAGCGGATTTCTTTGGTCAAAGGCAGTACATATGCCTACGTTGGTCGGTCATTAAGCATGGTAGCCACACCATGCTAATACTGATTGAAGGTCGTTGTACTTGCTAATTAAGAACTGATATTCCCAAACCATTGTTTCCCCCTCTGACCGTTTGTGACTCGTGTTATGGTTGGGGAACGTTGACCACCAATATTGAAATTCTCTGGTCATGGTCAGTGACATATGCCTAGTTTGGTTGTTTGGTGTGCATAGTAGCAACACCGTGCCACTACGTATTGAAGTTATTTGTCCTTTCTAGTCCATGCATAGGGTTCCCAAACCATTGTCTCTTCCTCTGACCATTTGTGACTCGTGTTATGAGTTGTCAATGTTGACCATACATAGTGGACTTCTTCGGTCATAGACAGTGACGTATGCATCCTTTGGTTGGTCACTCTGCACGCTAGCCACACCGTGCCACTACTTGCTGAAAATCGTTCTACTCGCTAGTTGATAACTAGTGTTCCCAACCCATGGTTTCCCCCACTGACCATTTGTGACTCGTGTTATGAGTTTTAAACGTTGAACACACACTGTGAAACCCGTTTCGTCATGGTTAGTGACATATGCCTAGTTTGGTTTGTCATTGTACGTGGTTACCACGCCGTGTCACTACGTATTGAAGGTCTTCGTGCTTTCAGTTGATAGCTAGTGTTCCCCAACCATTGTTACCCCCATCTGACTATCAGTGACTCGTGTTGTGAGTTGTCAACGTTGACCACATGAAGTAAATTTTGTTGGTTATGGTCAGTGACATATGCATAATTTGGTTGGTCACTGTGCATTGTAGCCACACTGTGCCACTACATATTGAAGGTATTTGTACTTGCTAGTCGATAACTAGTATTCACAAACCATTATCTTCCACCCTGACCATTTGTGACTCGTGTTATGAGCTGTCAAAGTTTACCACACTTAGTTACATTTTTTGGGCATGGTCAGTGACATATGCCTACTTTGGTTGGTCATCGTGCATGGTATCCACACTGAGCCACAACGTATTGATGCTCCTTGTGCTTGCTATTTGATACTTGGTGTTCCCAAACCATTGTTTCCCCTTCTGACCATTTGTGACTCGTATTATGAGTTGTCAATCTTGACCACACACAGCGGATTTCTTTGGTCAAAGGCAGTACATATGCCTACATTGGTCGGTCATTGTGCACGGTAGCTACACCGTGCTACTACTGATTGAAGGTGGTTGTACTTGCTAGTTAAAAACTGATATTTCCGTGCCATTGTTTCCCCCTCTGACCGTTTGTGACTCGTGTTATGGTTGGTGAATGTTGACCACCCATATTGAAATTCTTTGGTCATGGTCAGTGACATATGCCTAGTTTGGTTGTATGGTGTGCATAGTAGCCACACTGTGCCACTACGTATTGAAACTTTTTGTCCTTTCTATTCCATGCATAGGGTTCCCAAACCATTGTCTTTCCCTCTGATCATTTGTCACTCGTGTTATGAGTTGTCAATGTTGACCATACATAGTGGAGTTCTTCAGTCATAGTCAGTGACGTATGCATCCTTTGGTTGGTCACTGTGCACGCTAGCTACACCGTGCCACTACTTGTTGAAAATCTTTCTACTTGCTTGTTAAAAACTAGTGTTCCCTACCCATGGTTTCCCCCACTGACCATTTGTGACTCGTGATATGAGTTTTCAACGTTGACCACACACTGTGAAACCCGTTTTGTCATGGTTAGTGACAGATGCCTAGTTTGGTTTGTCACTGTACGTGGTTACCACGCTGTGTCACTACGTATTGAAGGTCTTTGTGCTTTCTAGTTGATAGCTAGTGTTCCCAAACCATTGTTACCCCCATCTGACTATCAGTGACTCGTGTTGTGAGTTGTCAACGTTGACCACATGAAGTGAAATTTGTTTGTCATGGTCAGTGACATATGCATACTTTGGTTTGTCACTGTGCATTGTAGCCACACTGTGCCACTACAAATTGAAGATATTTGTACTTGCTAGTCGATAACTAGTATTTACAAACCATTATCTTCCACCCTGACCATTTGTGACTCGTGTTATGAGTTGTCAAAGTTTACCACACTTACCAACATTATTTGTTCATGGTCAGTGACATATGCCTACATTGGTTGGTCATCGTGCATGGTATCCACACCGTGCCACAACGTATTGAAGCTCCTTGTGCTTGCTATTTGATACTTGGTATTCCCAAACCAGTGTTTCCCCTTCTGACCATTTGTGACTCGTATTATGAGTTGTCAATGTTGACCACACACAGCGGATTTCTTTGGTCAATGGCAGTACATATGCCTACGTTGGTCGGTCATTGTGTACGGTAGTCACACCGTGCTACTACTGATTGAAGGTCGTTGTACTTGGTAGTTAAGAACTGATATTCCCAGACCATTGTTTCCCCCTCTGACCGTTTGTGACTTGTGTTATGGTTGGTGAACGTTGACTACCCATATTGAAATTCTCTGGTCATGGTCAGTGACATATGCCTAGTTTGGTTGTTTGGTGTGCATAGTAGCCACACCATGCCACTATGTATAGAAGTTATTTCTCCTTTCTAGTCCATGCATAGGGTTCCCAAACCATTGTCTCTCCCTTTGACCATTTGTGACTCGTGTTATGAGTTGTCAATGTTGACCATACATAGTGGACATCTTCGGTCATAGTCAGTGACATATGCATCTTTTGGTTGGTCACAGTGCACGCTAGCCATACTGTGCCACTTCTTGTTGAAGGTCTTTGTACTTGCTAGTTGATAACTAGTGTTCCCAACCCATGGTTTCCCCCTCTGACCATTTGTTACTCGTGTTATGCGTTCTCAACGTTGACCACACACTGTGAAATTCTCTTGGTTATGGTTGGTGACATATGCCTACTTTGGTTTGTCACTGTACATGGTTACCACGCCACGTCACTACGTATTGAAGATCTTTGTGCTTTCTAGTTGATAGCTAGTGTTCCCAAACCATTGTTACCCCGTCTGAATATCTGTGACTCGTGTTGTGAGTTGTCAATATTGACCACATGAAGTAAAATTCTTTGGTCATGGTTAGTGACATATGCATACTTTGGTTGGTCACTGTGCATTGTAGCCACACTGTGCCACTACACATTGAAGGTATGTGTACTTGCTACTTGGTATCTAGTATTCTCCAACCATTGTGTCCCCCTCTGACAGTTGGTGACCCATGTTTTGGGTCGTCAACGTTGACCACACATAGCAAAATTATTTGGTCATGGTAAGTGGCACATGCCTAATCTAGTTGGTCATTGTGCATGGTAGCCACACCTTTCCACTACTTGTTGAAAGCATTTGCACTTGCTAGTCAAGAAATAACAAAAGGTTTCTCCCTCTGACACCAGGTCGGTTTTTGTTGATTTGATACGGGTAGGTGCCTTCACTGGAATACTCCCTCCCATC
This sequence comes from Penium margaritaceum, assembly GCA_023375785.1. Taxonomy (NCBI): domain Eukaryota; kingdom Viridiplantae; phylum Streptophyta; class Zygnematophyceae; order Desmidiales; family Peniaceae; genus Penium; species Penium margaritaceum. The sequence goes on along the minus strand of SZWC01000132.1, from coordinate 28,040 downwards.
CCCCTAGAGGGATGTTCCGTGGACAACCTGGAGGACAGATTTGCGACCGCATTATGACACCCCCCCAACCCCCCCGCGGCTTAGACTCAAAGGTAGAGTTGCGGTATCACAACACGGCCG
>SZWC01000132.1:0-15656 GCA_023375785.1 Penium margaritaceum | reverse complement strand
CCCCCCCCCCCCCCCCCCCCCCCCAGGTCCAGCCTATCCTGTATTGCGCGTACGAGGACTCAAACCCAGGACCTACCGCTCCAGAATCTAACTCTATAAGCACTAAGACAACTCACATGGTGTTCGTATAATGTCCAAATGACATTGTAAGGGTTCCTAGGGATAAAGGGCATAAAGTAACGGGGTGTAAGACTAGAGGGTAGTTTTCAAAGTTATGAATGATAACAAAGTTAGCGTAATCTAAAAAATAGACGCAGACGGAATTTCAAATTTTGCAACTTCGAGCTTCAATAACCCCTCAACCATTGCTCCGATTGACCAGCCGTAAGTAGGAAAGTTGACTACACACAGTGAAACTCTTTTTATGATATTCAGTGACACAAGAATGCTTTGGTTGGTCATTGTGCGTGGTAGCCACACCGTGCCACCACTTATCGAATGTCTTTGTACTTGCTAGTCGGTACCAAGTATTCCCAGACCATTGTTTTTCCCTCTGCCCATTATTTAAATATATTATGAGTTGTGAACGTTGACCACACACACTACAATTCTTTGGTCATGAGCAGTGATGTATGCCTACTTGGGTAGGTCATTGTGCACGGTATCTACACCGTGCCAATACATACGAAAGATCATGTACTTGCTAGAAGATACATAGTGTTTTGAAACCATTTTTTCCCCCTTTGACCATTTGTGAGTCATGTTATGGGTTGTGAACGTTAACCCATATTGAAATTCTTTGGTCATGGTTAGTGACACATGCCTAGTTTGGTTTGTCAATGTACGTGGTTACCACGCCGTGTCACTACGTATTGAAGGTCTTTGTGCTTTCTAGTTGATAGCTAGTGTTCCCAAACCATTGTTACCCCCATCTCACTATCAGTGACTCGTATTGTGAGTTGTCAACGTTGACCACATGAAGTGAATTTCGCTGGTCATGGTCAGTGATATATGCATACTTTGGTTGGTCACTGTGCATTGTAGCCACACTGTGCCACGACATATTGAAGGTATTTGTACTTGCTCGTCGATAACTAGTATTCACAAACCATTATCTTCCACCCTGACCATTTGTGACACGTGTTATGAGTTGTCAAAGTTTACCACACTTAGCGACATTATTTGGTCATGATCAGTGACATATGCCTACTTTGGTTGGTCATCGTGCATGGTATCCACACCATGCCACAACGTATTGAAACTCCTTGTGCTTGCTATTTGATACTTAGTATTCCCAAACCATTGTTTCCCCTTCTGACCATTTGTGACTCGTATTATGAGTTGTCAACGTTGACCACACAGAGCGGATTTCTTTGGTCAAAGGCAGTACATATGCCTACATTGGTCGGTCATTGTGCATGGTAGCCACACCGTGCTACTACTGATGGAAGGTCGTTGTACTTTCTAGTTGAGAACTGATATTCCCGGACCATTGTTTCCCCCTCTGAACGTTTGTGACTTGTGTTATTGTTGGTGAATGTTGACCATCCCTATTGAAATTCTCTGGTCGTGGTCAGTGACATATGCCTAGTTTTGTTGTATGGTGTGCAAAGTAGCCACACCGTGCCACTACGTATGGAAGTTATTTGTCCTTTCTAGTCCATGCATAGGGTTCCCAAACCATTGTCTTTCCCTCTGACCATTTGTGACTCGTGTTATGAGTTGTCAATGTTGACCATACATAGTGGACTTCTTCGGTCCTAGTCAGTGACATATGCATGCTTTGGTTGGTCACTGTGCACGCTAGCCACACCGTGCCACTAATTGTTGAAAATCTTTCTACTTGCTTGTTGATAACTAGTGTTCCCAACCCATGGTTTCCCCCACTGACCATTTGTGACTTGTATTATGAGGTTTCAACCTTGACCACACACTGTGAATTCCGTTTCGTCATGGTTAGTGACATATGCCTAGTTTTGTTTGTCACTGTACGTGGCTACCACGCCGTGTCACTACATGTTGAAGGTCTTTGTGCTTTCTAGTTGATAACTAGTGTTCCCAAACCATTCTTACCACCATCTGACTATCGGTGACTCGTGTTGTGAGTTGTACACGTTGACCACATGAAGTGAATTTTGTTGGTCATGGTCAGTGACATATGCATACTTTGGTTGGTCACTGTGCATTGTAGCCACCCTGTGCCACTACATATTGAAGGAATTTGTACTTGCTGGTCGATAACTAGTATTCACAAACCATTATCTTCCACCCTGATCATTTGTGACTCGTGTTATGAGTTGTCCAAGTTTACCACACTTAGTGACATTATTTGGCATGGTCAGTGACATATGCCTAGTTTGGTTTGTCAATGTACGTGGTTACCACGCCGTGTCACTACGTATTGAAGGTCTTTGTGCTTTCTAGTTGATAGCTAGTGTTCCCAAACCATTGTTTCCCCTTCTGACCATTTGTGACTCGTATTATGAGTTGTCAACGTTGACCACACACAGCGGAGTTCTTTGGTCAAAGGCAGTACATATGCCTACGTTGGTCGGTCATTGTGCATGGTAGCCACACCGTGCCACTACGTATGGAAGTTATTTGTCCTTTCTAGTCCATGCATAGGGTTCCCAAACCATTGTCTTTCCCTCTGACCATTTGTGACTCGTATTATGAGTTGTCAACGTTGACCACACACAGCGGAGTTCTTTGGTCAAAGGCAGTACATATGCCTACGTTGGTCGGTCATTGTGCATGGTAGCCACACCGTGCCACTACGTATGGAAGTTATTTGTCCTTTCTAGTCCATGCATAGGGTTCCCAAACCATTGTCTTTCCCTCTGACCATTTGTGACTCGTGTTATGAGTTGTCAATGTTGACCATACATAGTGGACTTCTTCGGTCCTAGTCAGTGACATATGCCTACTTTGGTTGGTCATCGTGCATGGTATCCACACCATGCCACAACGTATTGAAGCTCCTTGTGCTTGCTATTTGATACTTGGTGTTCCCAAACCATTGTTTCCCCTTCTGACCATTTGTGACTCGTATAATGAGTTGTCAACGTTGACCACACACAGCGGATTTCTTTGGTCAAAGGCAGTACATATGCCTACGTTGGTCGGTCATTGTGCACGGTAGCCACACCGTGCTACTACTGATTGAAGGTCCTTGTACTTGCTAGTTGAGAACTGATATTCCCGGACCATTGTTGCCCCCTCTGACCATTTGTGACTCGTGTTATGGTTGGTGAATGTTGACCACCCATATTGAAATTCTTTGGTCATGGTCAGTGACATATGCCTAGTTTGGTTGTATGGTGTGCATTGTAGCCACACCGTGCCATTAAGTATTGAAGTTATTTTTCCTTTGTAGTCCATGCAAAGTGTTTCCAAACCATTTTGTCTACCTCTGACCATTTGTGACTCGTGTTATGAGTTGTGAATGTTGACCATACATAGTGGACTTCTTCGGTCATAGTCAGTGACATATACATCCTTTGGTTGGTCACTGTGCACGCTAGCCATAACGTGCCACTACTTGTTGAAAATCTTCCTACTTGCTAGTTCATTACTAGTGTTCCCAACCCATGGTTTCCCCCACTGACCATTTGTGACTTGTGTTCTGAGTTTTCAACGTTGACCACACACTGTGAAACCCGTTTCGTCATGGTTAGTGACATATGCCTAGTTTGGTTTGTCACTGTACGTGGTTACCACACCATGTCACTACGTATTGAAGGTCTCTGTGCTTTCTAGTTGATAGCTAGTGTTCCCAAACCATTGTTACCCCCATCTGACTATCAGTGACTCGTGTTGTGAGTTGTACACGTTGACTACATGAAGTGAATCTTGTTGGTCATGGTCAGTGACATATGCATACTTTGGTTGGTCACTGTGCATTGTAGCCACACTGTGCCACTACATACTGAAGGTATTTGTACTTGCTAGTCAATAACTAGTATTCACAAACCATTATCTTCCACCCTGACCATTTCTGACTCGTGTTATGAGTTGTCCAAGTTTACCACACTTAGTGACATGATTTGGTCATGGTCAGTGACATATGCCTACTTTTGTTGGTCATCCTGCATGGTATCCACACCGTGCCACAACGTATTGAGGCTCCGTGTGCTTGCTATTTGATACTTGGTGTTCCCAAACCATTGTTTCCCCTTCTGACCATTTGTGACTCGTATTATGAGTTTTCAACGTTTACAACACACAGCGGATTTCTTTGGTCAAAGGCAGTACATATGCCTACGTTGGTCGGTCATTGTGCATGGTAGCCACACCGTGCTACTACTGATTGAAGGTCGTTGTACTTGCTAGTTGCGAACTGATATTCCCGGACCATTGTATCACCCTCTGACCATTTGTGACTCGTGTTATGGTTGGTGAACGTTAACCACCTATATTGAAATTCTCTGGTCATGGTCAGTGACATATGCCTAGTTTGGTTGTTTTGGTGTACATAGTAGCCACACCGTGCCACTACGTATTGAAGTTATTTGTCCTTTCTAGTCCATGCATAGGGTTCCCAAACCATTGTCTCTCCCTCTGACCATTTGTGACTTGTGTTATGAGTTGTCAATGTTGACCATACATAGCCGACTTCTTTGGTCAGAGTCAGTGATGTATGCATCCTTTGGGTGGTCACTCTGCACGCTAGCCACACTGTGCCACTACTTGTTGAAAATCTTTCTACTTGCTACTTGAAAACTAGTGTTCCCAACCCATGGTTTCCCCCACGGACCATTTGTGACTCGTGTTATGAGTTTTCAACGTTGACCACACACTGTGAAACCCGTTTCGTCATGGTTAGTGACATATGCCTAGTTTGGTTTGTTACTGTACGTGGTTACCACGCCATGTCACTACGTATTGAAGGTCTTTGTGCTTTCTAGTTGATAGCTAGTGTTCCCAAACCATTGTTACCCCCATCTGACTATCAGTGATTCGTGTTGTGCGTTGTACACATTGACCACATGAAGTGAATTTTGTTGGTCATGGTCAGTGACATATGCATACTTTGGTTGGTCACTGTGCATTGTAGCCACACTGTGCCACTATATATTGAGGTTATTTGTACTTGCTAGTCGATAACTAGTATTCCCAAACCATTATCTTCCACCCTGACCATTTGTGACTCGTGTTATGAGTTGTCCAAGTTTGCCACACTTAGTGACATTATTTGGGCATGGTAAGTGACATATACCTACTTTGGTTGGTCATCGTGCATGGTATCCACACCATGCCACAATGTATTGAAGCTCCTTGTGCTTGCTATTTGATACTTGGTATTCCCAAACCATTGTTTCCCCTTCTGACCATTTGTGACTCGTATTATGAGTTGTCAACGTTGACCTCACACAGCGGATTTCTTTGGTCAAAGGCAGTACATATGCCTACGTTGATCGGTCATTGTGCACAGTAGCCACACCACGCTACTACTGATTGAAGGTCGTTGTACTTGCTAGTTGAAGACTGATATTCCCGGACCATTGTTTCCCCCTCTGACCGTTTGTGACTCGTGTTATGGTTGGTCAATGTTGACCAACCATATTGAAATTCTTTGGTCATGGTCTGTGACATATGCCTAGTTTGGTTGTATGGTGTGCATAGTAGCCACACTGTGCCACTACGTATTGAAGTTGTTTGTCCTTTCTAGTCCATGCATAGGGTTCCCAAACCATTGTCCCTCCGTCTGACCATTTTTGACTCGTGTTATGAGTTGTCAATGTTGACCATACATAGTGGACTTCTTCGGTCATAGTTAGTGACGTATGCATCCTTTGGTTGGTCACTGTGCACTCTAGCCACACCGTGCCGCTACTTGTTGAAAATCTTTCTTCTTGCTAGTTGATAACTAGTGTTCCCAACCCATGGTTTCCCCCACTGACCATTTGTGACTCGTGTTATGAGTTTTCAACGTTGACCACATATGTGAAACCCGTTTTGTCATGGTTAGTGACACATGCCTAGTTTGGTTTCTCACTGTACGTGGTTACCACGCCATGTCACTACGTATTGATGGTCTTTGTGCTTTCTAGTTGATAGCTAGTGTTCCCAAACCATTGTTGCCCCCATCTGACTATCAGTGACTCGTGTTGTGAGTTGTCAACGTTGACCACATGAAGTGAAATTTGTTGGTCATGGTCAGTGACATATGCATACTTTTGTTTGTCACTGTGCATTGTAGCTACACTGTGCCAGTACATATTGAAGATATTTGTACTTGCTACTCGATAACTAGTGTTCGCAAACCATTATCTTCCATCCTGACCATTTGTGACTCGTGTTATGAGTTGTCAAAGTTTACCACACTTACTGACATTATTTGGTCATGGTCAGTGACATATGCCTACTTTGGTTGGTCATCGTGCATGGTATCCATCCCGTGCCACAACGTATTGAAGCTCCTTGTGCTTGCTATTTGATACTTGGTATTCCCAAACCATTGTTTCCCCTTCTGACCATTTGTGACTCGTATTATGAGTTGTCAACGTTGACCACACATAGCGGTTTTCTTTGGTCAAAGGCAGTACATATGCCTACGTTGGTCGGTCATTGTGCACGGTAGCCACACCGTGCTACTAGTGATTGAAGGTCGTTTTACTTGCTAGTTGAGAACTGATATTCCCGGACCATTGTTTCCCCCTCTGAACGTTTGGGACTCGTGTTATGGTTGGTGAATGTTGACCACCCATATTGAAATTCTTTGGTCATGGTCAATGACATATGCCTAGTTTGGTTGCATGGTGTGCATAGTAGCCACACCGTGCCACTACGTATTGAAGTTATTTGTCCTTTCTAGTCCATGCATAGGGTTCCCAAACCATTGTCTCTCCCTCTGACCATTTGTGACTCGTGTTATGAGTTGTCAATGTTGACCATACATAGTGGACTTCTTTGGTCATAGTCAGTGATGTATGCATCCTTTGGTTGGTCACTGTGCACGCTAGCCACACCGTGCCACTACTTGTTGAAAATCTCTCTACTTGCTAGTTGATAACTAGTGTTCCCAACCCATGGTTTCCCCCACTGACCATTTTTTACTTGTGTTATGAGTTTTCAACGTTGACCACACACTGTGAAACCCGTTTCGTCATGGTTAGTGACATATGCCTAGTTTGGTTTGTCACTGTACGTGGTTACCACGCCGTGTCACTACGCATTGAAGGTCTTTGTGATTTCTAGTTGATAGCTAGTGTTCCCAAACCATTGTTATCCCAATCTGACTATCAGTGACTCGTGTTGTGAGTTGTCAACGTTGACCACATGAAGTGAATTTTGTTGGTCATGGTCAGTGACATATGCGTACTTTGGTTGGTCCCTGTGCATTGTAGCCACATTGTGCCACTACATATTGAAGGTATTTGTACTTGCTAGTCGATAACTAGTATTCACAAACCATTATCTTCCACCCTGACCATTTGTGACTCGTGTTATGAGCTGTCAAAGTTTACTACACTTTGTGACATTATTTGGGCATGGTCAGTGACATATGCCTACTTTGGTTGGTCATCGTGCATGGTATCCACACCGTTCCACAATGTAGTGAAGCGCCTTGTGCTTGCTATTTGATACTTACTGTTCCCAAACCATTGTTTCCCCTTCTGACCATTTGTGACTCGTATTATGAGTTGTCAACGTTGACCACACACAGCAGATTGCTTTGGTCTAAGGCAGTAGATATGCCTACGTTGGTCGGTCATTGTGCATGGTAGCCACATCATGCTACTAATGATTGAAGGAGGTTGTACTTGCTAGTTGAGAACTGATATCCCCAGACCATTGTTTCCCCCTCTGTCCGTTTGTGACTCGTGTTATGGTTGGTGAATGTTGACGACCCATCTTGAAATTCTTTGGTCATGGTCAGTGACATATGCCTAGTTTGGTTCTATGGTGTGCATAGTAGCCACACCGTGCCACTACGTATTGAAGTTTTTTGTCCTGTCTAGTCCATGCATAGGGTTCCCAAACCATTGTCTCTCCCTCTGACCATTTGTGACTCGTGTTATGAGTTTTCAACGTTGACCACACACTGTGAAACTCGTTTCGTCATGGTTAGTGACATATGCCTAGTTTGGTTCTATGGTGTGCATAGTAGCCACACCGTGCCACTACGTATTGAAGTTTTTTGTCCTGTCTAGTCCATGCATAGGGTTCCCAAACCATTGTCTCTCCCTCTGACCATTTGTGACTCGTGTTATGAGTTGTCAATGTAGACCATAAATAGTGGACTTCTTCGGTCATAGTCAGTTACGTATGCATCCTTTGGTTGGTCACTGTGCACGCTAGCCACACCGTGCCACTACTTGTTCAAAATATTTCTACTTGCTAGTTGAAAACTAGTGTTCCCAACCCATGGTTTCGCCCACTGACCATTTGTGACTCGTGTTATGAGTTTTCAACGTTGACCACACACTGTGAAACTCGTTTCGTCATGGTTAGTGACATATGCCTAGTTTGGTTTGTCACTGTACGTGGTTACCACGCCGTTTCACTACGTATTGAATGTCTTTGTGCTTTCTAGTTGATAGCTAGTGTTCCCAAACCATTATCTTCCATCCAGACCATTTGTGACTCGTGTTATGATTTGTCAAAGTTTACCACACTTAGTGACATTATTTGGTCATGGTCACTGACATATGCCTACTTTGGTTGGTCATCGTGCTTGGTATCCAGACCGTGCCACAACGTATTGAGGCTCCCTGTGCTTGCTATTTGATACTTGGTGTTCCCAACCCATTGTTTTCCCTTCTGACCATTTGTGACTCGTTTTATGAGTTGTCAACGTTGACCACACACAGCGGATTTCTTTGGTAAAAGGCAGTACAAATGCCTACGTTGGTCGGTCATTGTGCATGGTAGCCACACCGTGCTACTACAGATTGAAGGTCGTTGTACTTGCTAGTTGAGAACTGATATTCCCAGACATTTATTTCCCCCTCTGACCGTTTCTGACTCGTGTTATGGTTGGTGAACGTTGACCACCCATATTGAAATTCTCTGGTCATGGTCAGTGACATATGCCTAGTTTGGTTGTTTGTTGTGCATAGTAGCCACAACGTGCCACTACGTATTGAATTTATTTGTCCTTTCTAGTCCATGCATAGGGTTCCCAAACCATTGTCTCTCCCTCTGACCATTTGTGACTTGTGTTATGAGTTGTCAATGTTGATTATACATAGTATACTTCTTCGGTCATAGTCAGTGACGTATGCATCCTTTGGTTGGTCACTGTGCACTCTAGCCACATCGTGCCACTACTTGTTGAAAATCTTTCTACTTTCTATTTGATAACTAGTGTTCCCAACCCATGGTGTCCCCCACTGACCATTTGTGACTTGTGTTACGAGTTTTCAACGTTGACCACCCACTGTGAGACCCGTTTCGTCATGGTTAGTGACATATGCCTAGTTTGGTTTGTCAGTGTACGTGGTTACCACGCCGTGTCACTACGTATTGAAGGTCTTTGTGCTTTCTAGTTGATAGCTAGTGTTCCCAAACCATTGTTACCCGCCTGTGACTATCAGTGACTCGTGTTGTGAGTTGTCAACGTTGACCACATGAAGTGAAATTTGTCGGTCGTGGTCAGTGACATATGCATACTTTGGTTCGTCACTGTGCATTGTAGGCACACTGTGCCACTACATATTGAAGGTATTTATACTTGCTATTCAATAACTAGTATTCACAAACCATTATCTTCCACCCTGACCATTTGTGACTCGTATTATGAGTTGCCATCGTTTACCACACTTAGTGCCATTATTTGGTCATGGTCAGTGACATATGCCTACTTTGGTTGGTCATCGTGCATGGTATCCACACCCTGCCACGACGTATTCAAGCTCCTTGTGCTTGCTATTTGATACTTGGTGTTCCCAAACCATTGTTTCTCCTTCTAACCATTTGTGACTCGTATTATGAGTTGTCAATGTTGACCACACACAGCAGATTTCTTTGGTCAAAGGCAGTACATATGCCTACGTTGGTCGGTCATTGTGCATGGTAGCCACACCATGCTACTACTGATTGAAGGTCGTTGTACTTGCTAGTTGAGAACTTGTATTCCCGGACCATTGTTTCCCCCTCTGATTCTTTGTGACTCGTGTTATGGTTTGTGAATGTTGACCACCAATACTGAAATTCTTTGGTCATGGTCAGTGACATATGCCTAGTTTGGTTGTATGGTGTGCATAGTAGCCACACCGTGCCACTGCGTATTGAAGTTATGTTTCCTTTCTAGTCCATGCATCGGGTTCCCAAACCATTGTCTCTGCCTCTTACCATTTGTGACTCGTGTTATGAGTTGTCAATGTTGACTATACATAGTGGACTTCTTCGGTCATAGTCAGTGACATATGCATCCTTTGGTTGGTCACTGTGCACGCTAGCCACACTGTGCCACTAATTGCTGAAAATCTCTCTACTTGCTAGTTGATAACTAGTGTTCCCAACCCATGGTTTCCCCCACTGACCATTTGTGACTTGTGTTATGAGTTTTCAACGTTGACCACACACTGTGAATTCCGTTTCGTCATGGTTTGTGACATATGCCTAGTTTGGTTTGTCACTGTATGTGTATACCACACAGTGTCACTATGTATTGAAGATCTTTGTGCTTTCTCGTTGATAGCTAGTGTTCCCAAACCATTGTTACCCGCCTATGACTATCAGTGACTCGTGTTGTGAGTTGTCAACATTGACCACATGAAGTGAAATTTGTTGGTCGTGGTCAGTAACATATGCATACTTTGGTTGGTCACTGTTCATTGTAGCTACACTGTGCCACTACATATTGAAGGTATTTTTACTTGCTAGTCGATAACTAGTATTGACAAACCATTATCTTCCACCCTGACCTTTTGTGACCCGTGTTATGAGTTGTCAAAGTTTACCACACTTACTAACATTATTTAGTCATGGTCAGTGACATATGCCTACTTTGGTTGGTCATCGTGCATGGTATCCACACCGTGCCACAACGTATTGAAGCTCCTTGTGCTTGCTATTTGATACCTGGTGTTCCCAAACCATTGTTTCCCCTTCTGACCATTTGTGACTTGTATTATGAGTTGTCAACGTTGACCACACACAGCGGATTTCTTTGGTCAGAGGCAGTACATATGCCTACGTTGGTCGGTCATTGTGCATGGTAGCCACACTGTGCTACTACTGATTGAAGGTCATTGTACTTGCTAGTTGAGAACTGATATTCCCGGACCATTGTTTCCCCCTCTGACCGTTTGTGACTCGTGTTATGGTTGGTGAATGTTGACCACCCATATGGAAACTCTTTGGTCATCGTCAGTGACATATGCCTAGTTTGGCTGTATGGTGTGCATAGTAGCCAAACCGTGCCACTACGTATTGAAGTTATTTGTCCTTTCAAGTCCATGCAGAGGGTTCCCAAACCATTGTCTCTCCCTCTGACCATTTGTGACTCGTGTTATGAGCTGTCAATGTTGACCATACATAGTGGACTTCTTCGGTCATAGTCAGTGACGTATGCATCCTTTGGTTGGTCACTGTGCATGCTAGCCACACCGTGCCACTACTTGTTGAAAATCTGTCTACTGGCTTGTTGATAACTAGTGTTCGCAACCCATGGTTTCCCCCACTGACCATTTGTGACTCGTGTTATGAGTTTTCAACGTTGACCACACACTGTGAAACCCGTTTTGTCATGGTTAGTGACATATGCCTAGTTTGGTTTGTCACTGTACGTGGTTACCACGCCGTGTCACTACTTATTTCATGTCTCTGTGCTCTCTAGTTGATAGCTAGTGTTCCCAAACCATTTTTACCCCCATCTGACTATCAGTGACTCGTGTTGTGAGTTGTCAACGTTGACCACATGAAGTGAATTTTGTTGGTCAATGTCAGTGACATATGCATACTTTGGTTGGTCACTGTGCATTGTAGCCACACTGTGCCACTACATGTTGAAGGTATTTGTACTTGCTAGTCGGTAACTAGTATTCACGAACCATTATCTTCCACCCTGACCATTTGTGACTCGTGTTATGAGTTGTCAAAGTTTACCACACTTAGTGACATTATTTGGTCATGGTCAGTGACATATGCCTACTTTGGTTGGTCATCGTGCATGGTATCCACACCGTGCCAGAGCGTATTGAAGCTCCCTGTGCTTTCTATTTGATACTTGGTGTTCCCAAACCATTGTTTCCCCTTCTGACCATTTGTGACTCGTATTATGAGTTGTCAACGTTGACCACACACAGCGGATTTCTTTGGTCAAAGGCAGTACATATGCCTACGTTGGTCGGTCATTGTGCATGGTAGCCACACCGTGCTACTATTGATTGAAGGTCGTTGTACTTGCTAGTTGAGAACTGATATTCCCGGACCATTGTTTCCCCCTCTTACCATTTCTGACTCGTGTTATGGTTGGTGAACGTTGACCACCAATATTGAAATTCTCTGGTCATGGTCAGTGACATATGCCTAGTTTGGTTACTTGGTGTGCATAGTAGCCACACCGTGCCACTACGTATTGAAGTTGTTTGTCCTTTCTAGTCCATGCATAGGGTTCCAAAACCATTGTCTCTCCCTCTGACCATTTGTGACTCGTGTTATGAGTTGTCAATGTTGGCCATACATAGTGGACTTCTTCGGTCATAGTCAGTGACGTATGCATCCTTTGGTTGGTCACTGTGCATGCTAGCTACACCCTGCCACTACTTGTTGAAAATCTTTCTACTTGCTAGTTGATAACTAGTGTTCCCAACCCATGGTTTCCCCCACTGACCGTTTGTGACTCGTGTTATGAGTTTTCAACGTTGACCACACACTGTGAAACCCGTTTCGTCATGGTTAGTGACATATGCCTAGTTTGGTTTGTCACTGTACGTGGTTACCACGCTGTGTCACTACATATTTAAGGTCTTTGTGCTTTCTAGTTGATAGCTAGTTATCCCAAACCATTTTTACCCCCATCTGACTATCAGTGACTCGTGTTGTGAGTTGTCAACGTTGACCACATGAAGTGAATTTTGCTGGTCATGGTCAGTGACATATGCATACTTTGGTTGGTCACTGTGCATTGTAGCCACACTGTGCCACTACATATTGAAGGTACTTGTACTTGCTAGTCAATAACTAGTATTCACAAATCATTATCTTCCACCCTGAACATTTGTGACTCGTGTTATGAGTTGTCAAAGTTTACCACACTTATTGACATTATTTGGTCATGGTCAGTGACATATGCCTACTTTCGTTGGTCATGGTCCATGGTATCCACACTGAGCCACAATGTATTGAAGCTCCTTGTGCTTGCTATTTGATACTTGGTATTCCCAAACCATTGTTTTTTCTTGTGACCATTTGTGACCCGTATTATGAGTTGTCAATGTTCACCACACACAGCGGATTTCTTTGGTCAAAGGCAGTACATATGCCTGTGTTGGTCGGTCATTGTGCACGGTAGCCACAGCGTGCTACTACTGATTGAAGGTCTTTGTACTTGCTAGTTGAGAACTGATATTCCCGGACCATTTTTTCCCCCTCTGATCGTTTGTGACTCGTGTTATGGTTGGTGAATGCTGACCACCCATATTGAAATTCTTTGGTCATGTTCAGTGACATATGCCTAGTTTGGTTGTATGGTGTGCATAGTAGCCACACCGTGCCACTGCGTATTGAAGTTATATTTCCTTTCTAGTCCATGCATCGGGTTCCCAAACCATTGTCTTTCCCTCTGACCATTTGTGTCTCGTGTTGTGAGTTGTCAATGTTGACCATACATAGTGGACTCCTTCGGTCATAGTCAGTGACATATGCATCCTTTGATTGGTCACTGTGCACGCTAGCCACACCGTGCCACTAGTTGTTGAAAATCTTTCTACTTGCTAGTTGATAACTAGTGTTCCCAACCCATGGTTTCCTCCACTGACCATTTGTGACTTGTGTTATGAGTTTTCAACGTTGACCACACACTGTGAATCCCGTTTCGTCATGGTTAGTGACATATGCCTAGTTTGGTTTGTCACTGTACGTGGTTACCACGCTGTGTCACTATGTATTGAAGGTCTTTGTCCTTTCTCGTTGATAGCTAGTGTTCCCAAACCATTTTTACCCGCCTGTGACTATCAGTGACTTGTGTTGTGAGTTGTCAACGTTGACCACACGAAGTGAAATTTGTTGGTCGTGGTCAGTGACATATGCATACTTTGGTTGGTCACTTTGCATAGTAGCCACACTGTGCCACTACATATTGAAGGTATTTGTACTTGCTAGTCGATAACTAGTATTCACAAACCATTATCTTCCACCCTGACCATTTGTGACTCGTGTTATGAGTTGTCAAAGTTTACCACACTTACTGACATTACTTGGTCATGGTCAGTGACATATGCCTACTTTGGTTGGTCATCGTGCATGGTATCCACACCGTGCCACAACGTATAGAAGCTCCCTGTGCTTGCTATTTGATACTTGGTGTTCCCAAACCATTGTTTCCCCTTCTGACCATTTGTGACTCGTATTATGAGTTGTCAACGTTGACCACACACAGCGGATTTCTTTGGTCAAAGGCACTCTATGGCCTCAAGCAGTCACCACAGTGCTGGAACCAGGAGATCACCTCCATCCTGGAGAAGGGGGGATATCGCCGGAGCACGGTGGATCCCTCCCTCTTTTTCACTCCACGGTCGGCTCCCTTTGCTACCATCCTCGTGTACGTCGATGACCTGCTTATTGCGTCCCTGAGTCGCGAAGTTGTGTCAACTGTGAAGTTCCTGCTGCAGTCCGCGTACAAGATGAAAGACTTGGGTCCGGCTCGGGTGTTTCTTGGCATGGAGCTTGAGCGTGACCGCGCTCGTCGTGTTCTGCACGTCCACTAGGCCGCGTACGTCAGGAGCCTGGGGGAGCGCTTTGCTTCCCTGCTTGAGTCTGTCCCCACTGCCTCAACACCGATGACGCCCGCCGCGCAGAGGTTGTTGAAAACTCTGGACGTGTCAAAACTGGGGGAGACGGTGGACGTGACCGACTACCTGCGAGTCATAGGGTCTCTCATGTACCTTGCCACCACCACCAGAGCAGACGTAGCCTTTGCTGTTAACTTCCTTCCGCAGTTCTCACAGTCACCACGTGCACGGCACATGGAAGCAGCACTACGTATTGTGCGGTATGCGCTCTCCACTGCCCACGTTGGTCTGTGTTACCGGGCGCAGCCGTCAGTGGTCGTTGATGGGTACACTGACAGTGACTGGGCACATGACACGGATGCACGCAGTCGCACTGGCTATGTCTTCCTAGTTGGTGGGACTGCGATCTCCTGGAAAAGTGGCAAGCAAGGTTGTGTTGCACGCAGCTCCAGTGAGGCAGAGTATGTTGCCCTTGGTGCTGGAACCTGTGAAAGTGTCTGGTTGTGTCGTTTGTTGCAGCAATTGCGTGTTCCCATTCGCTGCATCACCTTGCGTTGCGACAACCAAAGCACAAAGGTTATTGTTGAGCATGATGGCATGCATCACACTCGTACAAAGCATATCAATGTGGAACATCATTTTGTGCGTGAGCGTGTGGCTGCAGGCGATGTTCAGATTGTGGGTCGACACCCGACAGCAACGTGCAGACTTCCTCACGAAGGCACTTAGCAGCAATGTCTTCAAGGCAGCAATTCACGCTGTTGGTCTGTTGTGTCCTCGTAATCCTCCTGGTTGACCTGTTGTGCCAGTGCC
>SZWC01000131.1:534944-584129 GCA_023375785.1 Penium margaritaceum | reverse complement strand
TGTGTTTCTGACCAGTGTGTTTCTGACCAGTGTGTTTCTGACCAGTGTGTTTCTGACGAGGGTGTTTCTGACCAGTGTGTATCTGACCAGTGTGTTTCTGACCAGTGTGTTTCTGACCAGTGTGTTTGTGACCACTGTGTTTCTGACCACTGTGTTCCACACCAGTGTGTTTCCGACCACTGTGTTTCTGACCACTGTGTTTCTGACCAGTGTGTTTGTGACCACTGTGTTTCTGACCACTGTGTTTCTGGCCACTCTGTTTCTGGCCAGTATGTTTCTGACCACTGTGTTTCTGACCAGTGTGTTGCTGACCAGTGTTTTTCTGACCATTGTGTTTCTGACCATGGTATTTCTGATCACTGCGTTTCTGACCACTTTGTTTCTGACCGAGTGTGTTTTTGACCACTGTGTTTCTGACCGCTGAGTTTAGGACACGTGTGTTTCAGACTGGTGTGTTTCTTACTGCTGTGTTTCTGACCACTGTGTTTATGACCACTGTTTTTCTGACCACTTTGTTTCTGACCACTGTGTTTCTGACCAGTGTGTTTCTGACCATTGTGCGTCTGACCAATGAGTTCTTGACAACTGTGTTTCTTGTTGGCCTGAGGGTGAGTGTGGACCCTGGAGGGTCCTTAGCAGTGGATAGTTCACACCACCAACTGCTTTTGGAGAGACTGAAACTATGGAGGCAGCTGGTTCCAAGGATCACAGAAAACTGGTCAAAGAGTGAGGCAATAGTTTTGTCCTCAATTGGATGGGAATTAACACTTGATCAAGGCTCACAAGCAGTGGCATGTTATAGCCACTGATCTAAGGTTTCAAGAACACCAAAGCATGCCAGATTTTGAGCTTCCTAGCAGATTCTATGGCGTCTAGAGTACTCCTTGGTAGGCTGTCCTTTTCCCACCTGGGAAGGCATCCCTTCCCTCCTCTTTAAGCTTCTGCCCCTTCCTAGATTCCTCATATTGCTTCTAGTATGAGGGAAGGTGTCCAGAAGACCAAGACATCTCTGGATGCCTTGTAGGACAAGTCACCCCTTCTAGAAGGTCTGCCACCTTCCTGGACCCTCACCTGGCCACCTAGAAACTTAAAGAGGAACTCTAGAGGTTGAGCTAGCTTCCTGGCATCTATTTTCCACATCCCTTGAGGCAGGGCAGAATTTCATCTTGTGGGACTTGAACCCGGGTCCCTGCCTCTAGAGGTGAACACCATTAACCACTAAGCCAATAAGGCTTGTCTTTTTTGTGTTCCTTTTCGGAGTCACTTCTGCCATGGTGAGGAGCATCATTCCAACAATCTCCCCCTTGCGCGTCACCCATGGCAGTTGTCCATGCTCAGCGTGCAACTCAAGAGGCTTGGGAAAGCCCAAGCTCCATACAAGTAGCATCATGCGTGTCCTTGGGTTGCGTCTTTGTCATGGCATCAACGGCATGTGCTTTGTGCCGCAATGCACAAGCACCACATCACCCTTTGCAACAAGGTCTCATGCAAAGTGATGCCGGATCTCTATGTGCTTGGTCCTCCGGTGTAACACAGGGTTCTTGGTCAGGCTGATGGCACTCATGTCGTCAACATTGAGTGCCGTTGGCTTCTTTTGCAGCACCCCAATCTCCTTGAGCAATCGCCGCAGCCATAGTGCCTCCTTTGCGGCTTCCGCGAGCGCAATATACTCCACCTCAGTGCTGGATAGAGCCACACTGTCCTGCTTCCCGCTTGCCCAAGACACCGCTGCACTACCAAGCACAAAAACATAGCCTGATGCTGACTTGCGGTCATCAACGTCACCTGCCCAGTCAGCATCAGAGTAGCCAACCAGCTTGAGGGAGTCAGTCCGCGCTCCCCCTCCAAACACAAGTCACGAATGTGTCGTTGCCTTCAAGTAGCAGAGGATTCTCTTCACCGCTTGCCAATGTAGCGGCCCCGGATCAGCAACATAGCGGCTCACTTGTCCTTCAGCAAAGGCAAGGTCAGGCCGCGTCGCCACCATGGCATACATTATGCTGCCAACTGCGCACTGGTACGGTACTCCAGCCATCTCCGCCTTCTCGTCCTCCGTGCTCGGGCCCATGCTCAAGCTCAGCTCACATGTCGTTGTCATAGGTGTGCCGATGGGGTTGCACTCCTCCGTGTTGTAGCGGCGGAGCACCTCCTGCACATATTTTTCTTGACCCATCTCCAGCGTGCGTGCTTTGCGGTCCCTCTTGATGGCGATGCCAAGGTAGTACTCAAGCTCGCCCATGTCTGTCATCNGAGGATTCTCTTCACCGCTTGCCAATGTAGCGGCCCCGGATCAGCAACATAGCGGCTCACTTGTCCTTCAGCAAAGGCAAGGTCAGGCCGCGTCGCCACCATGGCATACATTATGCTGCCAACTGCGCACTGGTACGGTACTCCAGCCATCTCCGCCTTCTCGTCCTCCGTGCTCGGGCCCATGCTCAAGCTCAGCTCACATGTCGTTGTCATAGGTGTGCCGATGGGGTTGCACTCCTCCGTGTTGTAGCGGCGGAGCACCTCCTGCACATGTTTTTCTTGACCCATCACCAGCGTGCGTGCTTTGCGGTCTCTCTTGATGGCAATGCCAGGGTAGTACTCAAGCTCGCCCATGTCTGTCATCTTGAACCGGCCGCCAAGTTGTTGCTTTGGGCTCTTGAGCTCCCCCTCATCCGAAGACACAAGGATGAAGTCATCCACGTAGAGGACGACAATTTGGTGGAGTCCTGGCTGATTACGCACGTACACGATGTGATCAGCCTCGCAGCGCTTGAAGCCAAGCTCATCCATGAAACTACCCATCTTGAGGTACCACATGAGCGGAGCTTGCTTCAGTCCATAGAGCGCCCTGCGAAGCCGGCACACCTTCCCTTACGGCGCATCCACCCCCTCTGGCACCTCCTTGTCCAGGTCGCCATTGAGGAACGCGGTTTTCACGTCCATTTGGTGGATTTCGTAGTCGCGTGTTGCTGCCACCGAGAGGATAGTACGGATGGAGGCAAACTTGGCAACTGGTGCAAAGGTCTCGTCATAGTGCTCCCCTTTTCTCTGGGCATATCCTTTCGCCACCAGCCGCGCCTTGTACCGCTCCACCTTCCCCTCCTTTGTGAGCTTCTTATGGAAGATCCACTTGGAGCCGATGATTTTCTTGCCCTCCGGCCGGTCAACCAGCTCCCAAGTGCCGTTCTCCTTGTGCGAGGCAAGCTCATATTTTATTGCTCCCTCCCACTTAGCCCCATCCTTCCGCTGTAGTGCCTCCTTTACAGATTGAGGCTCCTCTTGCGTGAAGAAAGCTTGTGCAAACCCAGTCCAAATTCCCTTGTCGGCATCATACCTTTTTGTCCTTCTTCACACACGGTTACTTGTGCGGGGCTCTTGACGCGGTTGTTGTGGTTGCTGTCTCCTTTTGGCGCCATCCTCTCCAAGCGCCTGTTCCCCCTCTCTTGGAGACATCGATCGACTCCCCGCCTCCACATCCCTCTATAGTGCTTCGGATTCTTTGTCCGAACTGGCTGGAACATATTCTGCCAGTTGCACATCCCTCGAGCAATCCTCTCCGGCTGGTGCTAATACGAGGACGTCACCCTTATTCACGTCCTCCGGCGTCTCCCCCTCAAGGAGTGGCATCCACTCCCCCCTCTTAGAGAGACCTGCCTCCTTGTCTGTCCAACGGCTTTTCTTGTCAAATGTGACATCGCGACTCCGCATAATCTGATGCATCCTTGGGTCAAAGAGCCAATACGCCTTGCTTCCGCTCTCATATCCAAGGAAAATACACCGACGGGTACGCGGGTCCAGCTTGCTCTGTCCCTCACGTGCGTGCACCATTGCATGTGCAACACAACCAAACATGCGGAGGTGACCCACCACCGGCTTCCTCCCGCTCCACACTTCTTGTGGCGTCTTCCACGCATTGCTCTCCTTGTCCTTCAGCGGCTTGGTCGGCATGAGATTCATGATGTACGCTGCTGTCCTTGCCGCCTCCGCCCAATACCGTTGTGTAAGGCCAGCGTCGCTCAACATGCATCGCACCATGTTAAGCATTGTGCGATTCGCTCTCTCTGTGACGCCATTATGTTGTGGGGAGTGTGGAGTTGTTTTCTGCCACTCAATCCCCTTGCTCTTCATCCACCCAAGGCACCCCGCATATTCACCGCCGTTGTCACTCCGGAACGCCTTCACCTTCAACTCTGTTTGCCGCTCCACATCAGCCACAAACTCTTGCATGCACGCAAGGACCTCACTCTTCCGCTTCATTGGGTAGAGGTAGAGTTTCCGGCTGTGGTCATCGATGAAGGTGAGGAAGTAGCGAGCTCCGCCGATGGAGCTCTCAAGCGGTCCACACACATCTGTGTGTACCACGGCCAGTTTTGCCGATGCACGCGTCCCCTTGGCGACAAACGGCTGCCGAGTTGATTTGCCAATGATGCATGGCTCACACACGGTCTCCTTGGTTCCATCAAGGCCGCNAAGGACTGTGATCATGGGACTCCAACTGTCTGGCAAGGCCATAAGGAGGATCATAGCTTGAAACTGAGAGTCGACCTCCCAACCCGTGGCCACGCACTCCGCTGTGAGGGACTGAATCTGCTCCATGATCTCCATGGTGTTGTCGCCTTCGTTGGCTCGGAGGGTGACGAGCCGTTTGAAGATGAAGAGCTGGTTGGCAAGATTGCTTGATTAGTAGATGGAGCAGAGTTTTGACCATGCGTCCGCGGCCAGGGTGCATCCTTGGATGTGCCCAAGTTGTGGTGGGCATAACGCGGACACAAGGAGCGCCAACACCTTTTTGTTACGCTTCTTGTATGCCTCCTTCACCTCAACCGTTGCAGTCTCCGGCGGAGTCGTCTCATCACCTTTTACAAGCTCAAGCAGTCCCTTGTTGTCGAGGAAGACCTCAAACTGCCACCTCCACAAGGCGAATCCTGTCCCATCAAACTTAAGGACAGCGCGGCTGCTCTCTTGCTCGCAGGTTGCCATGTCTTGCTGTTGGAAGCGTGAAATCAAGCTGGCTTTGAACCCCTTAGAGGCGTGGGCCCATAACCCTTTGTTGGCCTGAGGGTGAGTGTGCACGCTAGAGGGTCCCTAGCAGTGGCTGGTTCACACCACCAACTGTTTTTGGAGAGAGTGAAACTATGGAGGCAACTGGTTCCAATGATCACTGAAAACTGGTGAGAGAGCGGGGCAATAGTTTCAGCCTCAATTGGATGGGAATTAACACTTGATCAAGGCTCACAAGCAGTGGTATTTTATAGCCACTGATCTAAGCTTTCCAGAACACCAAAGCATGCCAGATTTGGAGTTTCATAGCAGATTCCATGGCTTCTAGAGTGCTCCTTGGTAGGCTGTCCTTTTCCCACCTAAGGAGTCATCCCTTCCCTCCTCTAGAAGCTTCTGCCCCTTCCTAGATTCCTCAGCTTGCTTCTAGTAGGAGGGAAGGTGTCAAGAAGACCAAGACACCTCTACATGCCTTCTAGGACAAGTCACCCCTTCTAGAAGGTGTGCCAACTTCCTGGACCCTCACCTGGCCTTCTAGGAACTTAAAGAGGAACTCTAGAGGTTGAGCTAGCTTATTGGCATCTATTTTCCACCTCCCTTGAGGCAGGGCAGAATTTCATATTATGGGACTTGAACCCGGGCCCCTGCCTCTAGAGGTGGACACCATTAACCACTAAGCCACTATGGCTTGTCTTTTTGGTGTTCCTTTTTGGAGTCAGTCCTGCCATGGTGAGGAGCATCATTCCAACATTTCTGACCGCTGTGTTTCTGACCACTGTGTTTCTGACTATTGTGTTTCTGACCAGTGTATTTGTGGCCAGTGTGTTTCTGACCAGTGTGTTTCTGACCACCGTGTTTTTGACAACTATGTTTCTGACCACCATGTTTCGGCCCAGTGTGTTTATGACCAGTGTGTTTCTGACAAGTGTATTTTTGACCACTGTGTTTTTGGTCATCTCTCCGCCGCTTCAGTTTTTTTGCGGCTCGACCCAAAAAACTGAAGAGATGCACGACGGTAAGATCAGACGTCAAAGGGAAGCTCGACCAATGAGAACGCAAGATGGGCAGCGATAATCAAGCAGGAGGACCGGGAGGACGCACCGCGCAAAGACAAAGATTCAAGGATGAACACAAGACCGCGAGCGTTCAAGCCGCGGACTAGAGGAAGATGTAGTGGCATAACAAGGAAATATAGTAGTGAAGTGTGTGTGTGCATGTGTCAAGGACGAGATCCGCGGAGTCTGAAGTAAGGGAAGGAGTGATGGGAGGTGTCTTAGAGAGCTAGTTTTGGTGGATATAAAGTAGTAGTGTAGCGGAGGGACTAGTCGAATCTGGCCAATGACCAAACCTGCCTCCCCTTTGTCTGATCTATTGTGTCTTGAGTTAATGTAAGTCTATTTCCCGCTCATGAGCTTCACAGTCCTTTTGTCTCATCAATCCGCGCGAGTGCTGGTCTTGGTTCACACCCACGCTCCACCCTCTAAGATCCGCACCAGTTGAGGAACTTGCAACCGTGCTCTCCGCGGAGTTCTTCCGCGAAGGACGAATTCATATCCTCTAGGTGCGCACGCAACATACTGCTCAATCCACCCTTCCTACAAGCAACCCAAGAGACCGCTGGGTGCTATCATCACCAGGGAGCACGAGTCGGGCAAGGAGTGCTGTTGGCGACTCTGCGGCCTTGCACACGACCGCGGAACGGGGTTCCGCGGGTGAAGGAGTCAAAGGCCACAAGGTGGCGGACTATCGTGCTGGCAAGGAGGGAGCCGTGTAGCACTGCCTACGACTGGGACCCAGAAGGTGCGAAGTATCCGCGAAAGTCCAGGATAGGTAGCGGAGGAGTGACCACCGGAATCGCGGGACGGCAAATCGAGGAGCAGAAGCAAACGCGGAGTCAAAAAGCGCGGAAGTAGCATTGTGCGCGGCAAAATTGGGGGTATCAGTGTCATGGTGCGGTGAGCGTGGAAAGTTCCTTGCTCTTTGCCAGCAAAACTACACGAGCCTTCAGATTCTGTCATACATGTCGGTAGCCAGTTTCGTGGATCAAGATACGCGTATGCGGCACCAGCAATGTTTGCAGTAGGTTTACATACGCCACTTCCTACCGCAGCGTGCGGCCACACAGGCGGGAAGTAGGAAGACCTCGCCCACATCCTCTCGCATGCCTGTCACTTCATCGATGGGCGCGGACCCATTGGGACAGCACCGGAGAATCACCAAGTGGCTCGAACAGCTGCACTGGCGGCGCATCATGAACGCGCTGCAAGACCGCGTGGAGGTGGAAATCGTACACAGCCAAGATGTACGCGAAACCCACCATCTCCAAGCCAACGACTCTATGGAGCCCAGGTAGTTTTCCAATGTGCCACCGCCAGCAGACGAACTCTCCGAGGCCAGGAGATCATTGCCATATCAAGGGCCGGTTTATCAGCGGCGCGGCGGAGTGCAGCAGTCATGGATAGCAGAGGAGGATCACCTGCCATCCGCGCCCTTGGCAGGGATTACAATCTCCCCGCCTCCGCTTGTCTCAAGAGAAAGGGGGATGAGACAACCTCTGTAGGAAGTGTGTACCGAACAACCGGGTGGGTTGCCGGTGATGCCGGAGATGAGGCAGCAGTACCACCCACCCACAGCAGAACACGCGGAAGGGGATCAGACAGCCAGGGCTGGACTGTCCAACGCAATGGAAGGAGTATCCCTACAGGTGAATCCGCAGTTGACAGCTGCGGAGATCCCAGCAACAACAAGTGTGAGGACAACGGTGAGCCACAACCCACAATTCGCTGGATGGCAAGGAACACCGCAGGGAGAACAGAGAGGGGGCATGATGCACCAATCCCCCGTGATGCTGCATCCATCCCACGCGATCCAGCAAGCACTCACAGGGCCCCAGCCACAACCCAGCCAGACATTGCAAGGGACACTGCCGTACGCAGGGCCCGTAACAATCTCTTCTACCACAGCCCCACCAGGCTGGGTGATGACGGGCACCTGGGCCACGCCCTCCGCGGCGCGAATCCCGGCACAGGTATCCATGCAGCAGATACCGCCACAGCAACCATCGACCCCTATGACGCCGCAACTAATGCCTGTGGCGGTTGGACAACCAGTGTATCGCCAGCAATCGATTGGTACCGCGCCAGCTGGGATTGCGGTCCATCCAGCACTACATACAAACCAGGTGAAGACGACGGCACCCCACTCCACCTACCCTGCTCTCTCGCCAAATACAGCGACCACCATGGCCCCTGTGGTATCTACCGCCACCCCGCTCTACCACTCTGCGGTGTCACACCCTCTACCTCAGAGCTATTGGTTGCCAGGGCCTACGGCCCCCGCCGCCCCGAACCCACAGGCACCGCCCCTTGGGACTACCTTCTACTCCGCACCCTACGCGACGCAGGCCACCCCTGCGACTCATGACTATGCTCTTATGGCGACAGCCCCAATGAGCAACCCCACACCTGCACCCCAGGGGTAGCCACAAACTAGTCATGTGGGTTACTCGGCGGTCACGGCCGCACACTCCAACCCTCCTCCTTCAACCATGCACCCGTTCTCCATGGTGACATCCATGGCCAGCCGAAATATAGTGCCCCAGCTGCAATATGTACGTGCAGAGCCAGCCAACATTTCGTGGCTGGAGATCTTCAAAGGGACTCCTGAAGAGGACCCATGGACATGGTTAAAGCAGATAACGATACATGCCAGCATAGGACAAATCCCACCAGACCTTTGCCTGGCCACCGCGGAGCTCCATCTTCAGGATGCCGTGGAGGACTGGTACAATGCTCGCGCGCTATTCAACTCCTTTGAGAATTTTGGCAACGCGCTGATTGAGCACTTCCAGCGGCTGACCAAGGAAGAACCACTCCGCAAAATTGAATAGGAGGTCATGCGGAAGGACACCGACATCCAAAGGTTTTTGGATCAGTTCCTCACTTGGGCATCACTTGCGAATAACCCTCAAAGAAAAGGACTACTGCTGTGGGTCCTCCTGCATAATCCCATCCGTGTACTTCCAGATGAGATCAGCAATCTGATGATCCCTGAGTGCTACCAGACGATGCAGGACGCGGTGCAAGACGCCACGGCCATTTCCACACGGCAGCGGTCTACGCAACAGCGTCAGGGTGGAAATTCTCATGCACCAGCAACAGCCGCACAAGCCTCCCAGCCTAAGCCAAAGGCATGTTACACCTGTGAGAGCCTGGAGCATATCGCTCGAGACTCTCCGCAAAAACGATAGGGCGGTCAGGGAACCGATCCTATGCAACAGGACCCTATGGTGTAGGAGTGGCAGCGATATTATAATCAACCATGGTAGGATGAGCAGCCTCAGCAGCAGACGCAAGCTGGGCGGCAGGCACCGGACCATCAAACCCAGACGGCCCCTGGAGGGCAGGGTGTTCTGCCTAACCCACAGGCACCCGCGAACTCCATGAGTAGAGCCCGGAATGTCAAGCTTGGGCTGCCGATGGCGGAGGACGAGACTATCGAGTTGCCTCCCACCGCAGCGGAGACATTTCTCATTACACGAGCCCAATAATTAGGCATGCGCTGATGGGACCCACAGTTGGCCGCCAGAGTACAGGAGGATATGCAGCACAAGGCAGAAGCCGCGGAGGAACGATTCCAAGAGGCAATTGCTAAACGTACCGTCGTGCGTGAGAAACAATGGCAGGCAAAACCACCACCCGCGGCGGAAAAGTAACCTGCTTCATCGTTCTCAGCGCCTACAACAGCCCCAGTCGCCGCGGAGGGAAGCTCTGACCCCATCTTGCATCTATTCACCACTCCTATCGCGGAAGTAAACTTCTTTGCGTTCCTCCACATCCACCCAGAGATCGCACCGCGACTAAAGGAGGAGTTGTCCAGAGACAATCAACGCCTCCAAGCTGTGGGCATCTCCCTTACCGACACCACGCCCAACGCTGGCACGCAGAATACCCATCGTGCGGTACTTGACATTTTGCTCGCAATGAGCCTTGTAGAAGAAGAGTGGGGATGGACACCGCAGGCCATGGAACCACCGCGCCGAGACGAGAACCATTACGAGGTCGCCTGTTGCATGGGTTGCATATGCGAAAGGAAGTTCCTGGCCATAATTGACACATGGGCCACTCACACCACTGTGGCGTTCCGCGTCCTCCTTGTGCTCGGATGGACAGACCGCATCCTCCATACCCGACGCCTGTTTAACAACTCAGCGGGCGGAATGGACTATGGAGATGGGGAGGTTCACGGCCTACCCATACAGGTGGGATCTCTTCATGAACCAGTGAACGTCCAAGTCACGCGGGCCAGGACGTACGATGTACTCCTGGGCATGGATTACCTGGTACCGCGACGGGCCAACCTTCTTTTCTCCCTCAGAACCATGCAACTCAGTTCCGCTTCTTGGGAAGACGCATTATGCCCCATTACCATCGGAGACAGGGTAGCGGTGCTTGTGATTGGCGGCAAATCCTTCTCCCTCCTGGATGCAGTGGCAGATGACTCTCACGTTCATGCGAGCAAAGTGCCGTCCATCACGGCTGACATGCCTACAGCGGAACAGGTCACAACAGGAGAATGGCAAGAACTCGCGCGGGAGTGAAGCGAGCTCAGAGTACAAACCAATCTCTTGGGCCTGTGGCAGAGGGGGCAACGCGTCTTGGGAGAAGGTCATCAACTCGAAGAAGAAGAGGAATTACACCCACTCCGCGAAACAGCACCATCACCACCACTGCGATGGGATCACATGCTCCACTCACGACTTTTGCCGACACAAAAGCAGGACTTCTTTAATCTGCTGGACGCATTCGCGGACATCTTTGCTGGTTCCGCGGTTGATCTGGGGGCCGTGGAAGCCTTCCATGTCATTTCCACGAGGGACTTCGCACCCACAGAACAGAAGGTGCGGCGCATCCTCTTGGAGCAGGAGAAGATCATCACAGAGGGGCTCGCGGAGCTCAAGGCGCAGGGGTGATTGTCCCAATCGTCAGTCCCTGGCATGCCAACTTGGTCATCCTTGGGAAGCCGGATGGATCCAAGCGATTCTGCGTTGCCTTCCGCGATCTCAATCGCGTGACCGAGGAACATGCGTACCCCATGCATCTGATTGTCGACATACAGGAGCGCTAGAAGGGTCGCGAATGGCTCGCAAAGCTCGATGTGAAGGCTGCCTTTCACGCCGTCCCAATGCACCCCGACTCCTTCGCCAAAACTGCGTTTGTGACACCAGAGGACCTATATGCGTTTACACGCATGCCCTTTTGACTCCGCAATGTAAGCGCAACATTCCAGCGGGTCATGGACTCTACCCTCCGCGGAATCCCCAATGTCAGCTGCTACATCGACGACATCATGGTCGCGGCTCACACCTTTGAGGAACTGTTCTCTTCCCTGACCGCCGTCTTCGCTGCCCTCCGCAGAGCCAACCTGAAGCCCAAGGCAGCCAAGTGCTCTATCGAGGCCGCGAAAATGGAGTTCCTGGGTTTTGTAATGAGCGCGGATGGCATCAAGACCGGTCCAGAAAAGATCGCCGCAGTACAGGAATGACGTCAGCCCACTTCTGTAGGGCAGTTTAAGGATTTCGTGGGTTTTTTCTCCTTTTACCGAAAGTTTGTGCGTGACCACGCGCGCATCATCAAGCCACTCTAGGAGTTGATGCACCAAGACGCACCATTCGAATGGACAACGGCTTGCGCGGACGCCTGTAAGGAGATCAAGCACTGTCTCCTTACCGCGCCTATGCTGGAGTTCCCCGACTTCAACCTCCCGTTCTCCATCACCACCGACTAGTCGCGGGACGGGCTTGGGGCCATTCTCTCCCAGACAGTGCAGGAACCCACACAGAAGGTGATTGCCTACGCCAGTCGTGCCCTCACGGAAGGAGAGCGGAAGTACCCTCCGGTGAGGGGTGAATGCATAGCTGACCTCTGGGCTCTCCAACACTTCCGCAATTACATCTAGAATGGCAAGCCGTTCACGGTTCTTACAGACCACCAGGCACTGCAGTGGCTCCTAACTACTCAAAACCACGAGGGCATCCTCGCCAAGTGGGCACTTCTTCTCCAGGGCTACAACATGAACATCAAGTACCAGCCTGCATTTGCAAGCTGCAACGCGGATGCCCTGAGCCGACTTCCGCGCACTGGCTAGCCAAATCCAGACCAGGCACCACCACACACAACGGAGGCACTTCTAAATGATAAAGGACCTGTTCCAGAAATTGGAACACCACCTCCTCCCACCAAGGCAGAATAGGAGGGAGTGGCAAGAGAATTCGACGAGGAGGAAGAAGAAGTCGCTTTGCAACTCTTGAATGAGCTGGATTCCGCCGCGGGGTGGACCGTCGCGGAGACTCTACCAGCCATCTCCGTGTCTGGCCTGCAACTTGCTCGCAAGGTACAACCATACCATCTGCGGTTGGACGTTGGAAGAAATTGCTTCCCATATTCCCCCACGATATGCAAATCCGCGAGCCTCGAGAACGTCCGCTGCTCCACCACAGACTTCCCTACTGAGCAAACCACACTCTTCTGCTCCCGTCACAACACTTCTGGAGAACCGCCATCCCCTCACTTTGGTATATTTCCTCCTCTACTCCCTTGAGTCCGCAAAAAGTCTCCGCGCCCTCTTCAACACTCACAATACCTCCCTTTCCCCTCATGGCATCTGCCTCTCATGCACGCGAGGTAACCCGGCTGGCATCCGCCTATTATCCCGCAGCATCATCCTCACTTGCTCTAGCGTACGTGGTGCCGCTGAGCGTGCATCACATCCCTGTGCACCCGCGGCCCTCACCCCCGGACCGCCCGCACCCCCCGATTTCCATGTGGCGTGGTGTTACGTGTGGATCCGTGGCCGCAAGTTCGTGGCCATCGTGGACATTGGCGCCACTTATACAACGATTGCGCTCCGGATGGTCTGCTCGCTCCACATGCAGCACCTCATCCAACCCACTCGACTCCGCTTCTCCATCTCCACCGGAGACATTAACGCGCCGCTCGGACAAATCGCGGGCCTCCCCATGCAGGTGGCGAATGTACATGCGGCACAAACCGTCCAGGTCTGCGATGTCTGACATACGATATTCTACTTGCGGCAAACTGGCTCGTGCCACGCCAAGCGGATGTATTAATCGGTGCCGGCATCCTCAGTCTTATTCCCAGTTCCAGCATTCGATCATTCATCCCGCTCTTTACCTCGCATCGGCCATCTCCGAGAGCCGTCACCTCCACTTTCGATTCAGCTCTCACCAGCGCCCGACACACTCGATGGATTACGCACAGCTCGGCTCTCACCCACGGAACATTCGACATGGTACGCAATCAAGACACGAGGTCCGCGCCTTCGTCGCGGGGGATGGACCCTCCCGGTGGCAGCTAAGCTGCCCTGCTTTTAACACGGGCGCGGGGCACCGCCCAGCACGGACACCAACACCACCAACGGGAATAGCGGCCCTACCGCGGCAAGGACCCACGACAAGGACTGCAATTGCAAGGACACCAGCACCACCTGCGGTTGCAACAGGCACGTCCCGACCTGGCTCGGTGACGAGAATCCCGCCAACACCTGTAACGGCCACCCCAGCAGCGACTGCGGCCTCACTACGGCCCAGCCCCGCCGCAGGGACGACCCTCACACCAACCACAAGACCAGCAGCAACAATCCCACCACGGTCAAGTTCTGTGGAACGAACACCAACGCATGTCACGACAGTTGTGGCCAAATCACCAGGCCCATCGCGACAAGGTCCGGCCATAAGCACACCGACAAGGATTGTGAGACGTATTGAGCCAGCGGTAGGAGCCACGCAGGTAGCGGCAAGAACAACCGCCACCCCAATACCAAGCCCGTGAGATGAAGCTCGAACCCTGGTTACTCCAGTCCCCTCCCCTGCCACGACGGCACTGTCTCACTCGCCGCCGACCTCGCGCGGCAGTCCAACTCGGCAACATGCATGCCCCCTGCTCCGCACAGGAACGGTGATGAAGGGGGCAAGAACGTACCTCGAGGGAAGCTCCGGAGACAGCGGAGAGCAGCCCCAGGAAGTCGTGCTGCCTCAAATAGTAAGCAGCGTCATGCTCCAGCTGCTGGCAGAGATTCGAGAAGTAGTCCGCACAGAATTTAAGGACTCCCTGTTTGGCAGGATGTGGCAGGTGGTACTAAAGGGAGCAGCCACGGGGGTGCTGGCCTTCAGAGTGCACCAGAGGCAGGTGCTCCTGCTGGAGACAGCAGGCGCAGAGCGCCTTGTTTTTCCACTGTGGGAGAGCCTGATCATCAAACCACGGATGGCCAGTGACGTGACTGGCGTCGCGGAACTACTAAACAGGGAACAGGCGGCCCCATCACTTGAAGCTGCTCGAGTGTGGTGGAACAGGGTGCTGAAGGACCAACGGAGCAGTCCAAACAGATGGTACGTGCACCTCCTCAGGAGAGGGCCAGAGCCCTCGTCCTATACCATGTGAATGACCAGGCACCTGGATTGGCAGAGGCACCACGGAGAAGGTCCGCGGCTGACAAATGGAGGTGGGGATATCTGCTCAACCTTGTCTATGCCAGATGGAGCGTTCAGTACCCAGAAGAAGAAAGATCGCGGCTTGCGGACACCCAGGGACCTGAGGGATGCTAGATGGAAGCCATGGAAAAATGCTGGACGCTGACGCTCCAGAATGTGATACGCACCAGGGTAGCGGCAGCGGTCGCGGAGATACACTAGACCGTGGTTTGAGGAAAGGGACTGAATCTCAAGCAAGAAGAGGTACGGCACTGGGCCAATGATGCAGCAGAACAATACCGAGAGGACAAGAGCAAGAGGGATGCGGAGGTGGAGGAGGCTCGCGAATACACCCAGCCCTCCCCTCACTTGCAGTGTATGAAGGAACGCCTGCGAAAGAAATGGGAGGAAGAGGCAGCCAAGTCGGAGCGGGAGGCCGCAGAAGCCGCGGAGAAGGAAGCCCGATTGACTAAGGAACGGGACGCGGTGGCTCAGACAGACAAGGAGAATGTAGAAGAACTCATGAGGGAAATCATGGGAGAAGTACAAGTAGCGGTGGCAGCAGCAATGGCAGAAGCAGTAGCAGCAGCAGCAGAAGCGGCGGAAGTGGAGGCAACAGCAGCAGTAACAAAAGCGACAAAACCAGAGGCAGAGGCTGCAGTAGTAGCGGCAGTGGAGGCAACAGCGATAGCGACAGACAAGGTAGCAGAGGCAGGAGCCATGGAGGCACAGGTAGCAGCAGAAACACAAGCAACTGCGGAGGCAGCAAGAGTGGGAGCATGTAGTACAGCAATAGAGGCAGCAAAGGAAGCAACAATAGATAGGTCCGCGGCGAGGCAAGCAGGAGCCGAAGGAGAGCAGATGGGGAAGAGGTACAAGGCTAGCATCAAGCACTACTGCCCACAGTCATCCGTCGAATCCCTATGGCGGAAGGCACAACCTTAGGCCCGAGCGGCGGCAGTGGTGCAGAAAGCAGCAGCGACGCTGAACCAGACCAGAACAACAGCGCCGGTAGACACAAGTCGAAGTGAGGAGCCGGCACAGGCTTTCCCGGAGGAGATAACTCTTGCTCCAAAAGGAAAGAGGAAGGCGGAAGAGGAAGCGGTCGCGGAGCTATGGAAAGAGAAACAACCTCGGGCACACGGAGGCCCCAGCCCTGGCGTAGCCCCGGAACAGTTGGCACAGGCCCAGCGGGAGGCCGCACAGGCAGCGGAACTTTTGATGGCGGTACTCCGCACAGTACACTAGCCTGCAGAGATGATGGCGGCTCCACTGCGGCCCGTCTTCCGAGAGGCCGCGACAGCAGCTGCACGCAAGGGGCCAGACGGAGGGGACGCGCGGAGAAAGAGGCGGTGATGGCAGTTTCCAAAATCAGTGAGTCACTGGAAGACTCGGAACAAGAACAACCCCTCACACGCAGCCAGGGATTACTGCGGGTTCCAGGAACGATTCCACACAAGGAGGAGGTAATTGAGCTGCACCGCGCTGGTGGACGCGGCACACGCCCGAGCGGCCCCGCTGAGAGCAGGCTACGAGAGCAGTGGGATGAAGGAGAGCTTCAAGCGGTCGGAATCCTTCGGCTCTTCCCTGTACCTGACCCTCGGGACAGAGAGCCATCAGTCTATGATGAAGAGAACCACAAGAAGTTCGAGGTGATGAAAGCGGAGCAGGATGGGAGGCGAGCATGCGGATTGCCGGCATGAGTGCCACAAAGGAAGCGGAGGCCTGGGGAAGCAGTGACAGAGAAAGCGGGGAGGAAGGGGCCCATGGAAACACAAGACTGGCGGATCTGGCAGACTGCCCACATTCTTCTCCGCACCACCGGCAAGGAAAAGCAGAAGGCGGCGGCGCAGAAGGTGTACGCGGACCTGGAAGTACGGCAGGGGGTGGAATTCAACCGCAGGAAAAAGGACGACCTGGCTCACCTGTGTGAGCAGTATGCATGGGAGGATGGTCGTCTCTGGAGGATAACTTCGCGTGTCTTGTGGATGCCCCCGCCAACGTTGTATAAGGCAATTGTGGAGGCTTACCACCGCCACCATCACACTGGCGTGTAGGCACTAAAAGATCGTCTGACGCCCATCATCGACATGCCGAACCTGGCGGCTATCATCAAAGATGTGGTACACAGTGCGCCCCCTATGAACGAGCGCGGAAAACCATGCCGTGGGACCAGCCGCTGTTCCAACCCTCCCTTATCGGCAAGCCATTGGAATAGATTATCATCGACTTCCACGGTCCCCACGCACAATGCGACCAAGGGAACCGATACTGGATTGCAGCGGTGAACCTCTTCACGAAGTACCTCGTGGTCCACGCTGTGCCCAACAATAGTTGAGCCACCGCGGCAAGGTTCATCCGCGAGGAAATCTTCTATCGCTTTGGTGGCTATAGCGTGGTGCACAGCGACAACGACACGGAGTTCATGGGGGCCTTCGGAGAGGAACTGGAGGAGTGGGGGGTCCGCCACGTGCACTCCAGGCGGTACCGGCCTGAGTCACAAGGGCAAGTGGAGCAGGTGCACGACATACTAGAGAGGGCAGTGGCAACCGCGGAGGGCAGCAGCTGGACTGAGAAGCTGAGGAAAACGGCTCACTTCATCAACACGACACCCAGCCGAGCAACCTCCTTCTCACCCCACATGCTACTCTTCGGACAACCACCGCGTGCGGCAATGGGCATGCCCTAGAAGCTGCTGANGGAGTGGGGGGTCCGCCACGTGCACTCCAGGCGGTACCGGCCTGAGTCACAAGGGCAAGTGGAGCAGGTGCACGACATACTAGAGAGGGCAGTGGCAACCGCGGAGGGCAGCAGCTGGACTGAGAAGCTGAGGAAAACGGCTCACTTCATCAACACGACACCCAGCCGAGCAACCTCCTTCTCACCCCACATGCTACTCTTCGGACAACCACCGCGTGCGGCAATGGGCATGCCCTAGAAGCCGCTGGGGCTACCGCTTGCCCCGAAGGAGCAAGAGAAACTCTCGGAGGATGAGAAGGACAAGGCGGTCGCGGAATGGTTCTGTTAGCACTGCGAGCGGACAGAGGCCATGCGGACGGAGGCGCGGTTGAGAGGTTTGGTCGCTGCCTGGCGCGGGTGTGACACGGCAAACCGACGGCTGAACCATGGGCCCATCAAGGAAGGACACCTGGTGTATCTCCGCCCCTTCCCCAGTGCCGGGAGAGAGGAAGGGGAGCCACGAGAGATGTACCGCGTGGCTAGCGTGGAGGCGGGGCAAGTGTGGCTGGAGGGACCGGAGGGGTTCAGCGACCGCAGCTATCCACCCACGGAATTTGTGCTGCTGCCACTTGCATGGCAGACGCACATCCCCGAGGTAGAAGGTCGCCTACCACCTCTGGGGTAGCAGAAGGGCTCGAGGGGATGGAGAGTGAAAGAGGTGTTAGACATCTGCGAAGGGCAAGTGTCACGGCAAGAGCAGGAATGGAGCCAGGAACCAGAGGAGGTTGAAGAGGAGGAGTCTGACCACTGTGTTTCTGAGCACTGTGTTTCTGACAACTGTGTTCCTGACCATTGTGTTTATGACCAATGGGTTTCTGACCACTGTGCTTCTGACCACTATGTTTCTGACCACTGAGTTTGATCAGTGTGTTTCTGACCAGTGTGTTCATGACCAGTGTATTTCTGACCAGTGTGTTTCTGACCACTATGTTTCTGACCACCGTGTTCCACACCAGTGTGTTTCTGACCACTAGGTTTCTGACCACTGTGTTTCTGACCAGTGTTTTTGACCAGCGTGTTTCTGACCACTGTGTTTCTGCCCACATTGTTTCTGGCCATTGTGTTTTGACCACTGTGTTTTGACCAGTGTGTTGCTGACCAGTGTTGTCCTGACCACTGTGTTTCTGACCAATGTGTTTCTGACCACTGTGTTCCTGACCAGTGTGTTTCTGACCAGTGTGTTTCTGACCACTGTGTTTTTAACCAAAGTGTTCCTGACCACTGTGTTTCTGACCACTGTGTTTCTGACCACCGTGTTTCTGACCACTGTGTTTCTGACCAATGTGTTTCTGACCACTGTGTTTCTGACCACTGCGTTTCTGACCACTGTGTTTCTGACCACTGTGTTTCTGACCACTGTGTTTTTGGACCACTGTGTTTCTAACCAGTGTGTTCCTGACCAGTGTGTGTCTGACCACTGTGTTTCTGACCGGTGTGTTTTGGACCACTGTGTTTCAGACCACTGTATTTCTGACCAATGTGTTTCTGACCACTGTGTACCTGACCAGTGCGTTTTGGACCACTGTGTTTCTGAGTACTGCGTTTCTGACCAGTGTCTTTCTGACCTGTGTGTTTCTGACCTGTGTGTTTCCGACCACTGTGTTTCTAACCACTGTGTATCTGACCACTATGTCTCAGACCACTGTGTCTCATACCACTGTGTTTCTGACCATTGTGTTTCTAAACAGTGCGTTTATGACCACTATATTTCTGACCACTGTGTTTCTGACCACTGTGTTTATGACCATTGTGTTTCTGACCACCGTGTTTCTGACCACTGTGTGTATAAACAGTGTGTTTTTGACCAGTGTGTTTCTCACCATTGTGTTTTGGACCAGTGTGTTAATGACCAGTGTGTTTCTGACTGCTGTGTTTCTGACCAGTGTGTTTCCGACCAGTGTGTTATGGACTATTATGTTTCTGACCACAGAGTTTCTAACCATTGTGTTTCTGAACTGTGGTTTTCACCACTGTGTTCCTGACCACTCTGTTTGTCACCACTGGGTTTCTGACCCATGTGTTTCTGACTAGTGTGTTTCTGACCACTGTGTTTCTGACCAGGGTGTTTCTGACCAGTGTGTTTTTGACCACCGTGTTTCTGACCACTGTGTTTCTGACCAGTGCGTTTTTGACCACTGTGTTTCTGACCGGTGTGTTTGTGACCACTGTGTTTCTGACCACTGTGATTCTGACCAGTGTGTTTCTGAACACTGTGTTTCTGACCACTGTGTTTATGACCACTGTATTTCTGACCACTGTGTTTCTGACCACTGTGTTTCCAACTACTGTGTCTCTGACCAGAGTGTTTCCAACCACTGTGTTTGTGACTACTATGTTTCTGACCAATGTGTTTCTGACCAATGTGTTTATGACCAGTGTGTTTTTTACCACTGTGTTTCTGACCAACATGTGTCTGACCACTGTATTTCTTACCACTGTGTTTCTGACAAGTGTGTTTCGGACCACTGTGTTTCTAACCACTGTGCTTCTGACCACTATGCTTCTGACCACTGTGTTTCTGAACACTGTTTCCGACCACTGTGTTTCCGACCACTATGTTTCTGACCACTGTGTGTCTGACCACAATGTTTCTGACCACTGTGTTTCTGACCAGTGTTTTTCTGACCTCTGTGTTTATGAGCACTGTGTTGCCGACAACTGTGTTTCTAACTAGTGTGTTTCTGACCAGTGTGTTTCTGACCACTGTGCTTCTGACCACTGTGTTCCGACCACTGTGTTTCTGACCAGTGTGTTTCTGACCAGTGTGTTCGTGACCAGTGTGTTTCTGACTAGTGTGTTCCTGACCACTATGTTTCTGACCACCGTCTTCCACACCAGTGTGTTTCTGACCACTGTGTTTGTGACCACTGTGTTTTTTACCAGTGTGTTTATGCCCAGTGTGTTTCTGACCACTGTGTTTCTGCCCACTCTGTTTCTGGCCAGTGTGTTTCTGACCACAGTGTTTGTGACCAGTGTGTTGCTGATCAGTATTTTTCTGACCACTGTGTTTCTGACCAGTGTGTTTCGGACGACAGTGATTCTGACCAGTGTGTGTCTGACCAGTATGTTTCTGACCACTGTGTTTCTAACCAAAGTGTTCTCGACCACTGTGTTTTCGACCACTGTGTTTCTGACCACTGTGTTTCTGACCACCGTGTTTATGACCACTGTGTTTCTGACCAGTGTGTTTCTGACCACTGTGTTTCTGACCACTGTGTTTCTGACCTTTATGTTTCTGACCACGGTGTTTTTGACCACTGTGTTTTTGGACCACTGTGTTTCTGACCAGTGTGTTCCTGACCAGTGTGTGTGTGATCACTGTGTTCCTGACCAGTGTGTTTCTGACCAGTGTGTTTCCGACCACTGTGTTTCTGACCACTGTGTTTCTGACCACTGTGTCTCTGACCACTGTGTTTTGGACCACTGTGTTTCCGAGTAAAGCGTTTCTGACCAGTGTCTTTCTGACCAGTGTCTTCCTGGCCAGTTTGTTTATGACTAGTGTGTTTCTGACCACTCTGTTTCTGACCACTGTGTCTTAGACCACTGTGTTTCTGACCAGTGTGTTTCTGACAAGAGTGTTTCTGACCACTGTGTTTCTGACCAGTTTGTTTATGACCACTGTGTTTCTAACCACTGTGTTTCTCACCACCGTGTTTCTGAGCACGGTGTTTGTGACCACTGTGTGTGTGAACAGTGTGTTTCTGACCAGTGTATTTCTGACCACTTTGTTTCTGACCACTGTGTTTCTGACCAGTGTGTTTCTGACCACTGGGTTTCTGACCAGTGTGTTTCTGACCAGTGCGTTTTGACCAATCTGTTTCTGACCACAGAGTTTCTGACCATTGTGATTCTGACCACTGTGGGTTTGACCACAGTATTTCTGACGACTCTGTTTCTGACCACTGGATTTCTGACCCCTGTGTTTCTGACCAGTGTGTTTCTGACCACTGTGTATCTGACCTGTGTGTTTCTGACTACTGTGTTTCTGACCACTGTGTTTCAGACCACTGGGTTTCTGACCAGTGGGTTTCTTACCACTGTGTTTCTGACCACTGTGTTTCTGACCATTGTGTTTATGACCACTGTGTTTCTGACCAGTGTTTTTTTTACCACTGTGTTTCGGACCAGTATGTTTCTGACCACTGTGTTTCTGACCATTGTGTTTCTGACCAGTGTGTTTCTGACCACTGTGTTTCTGACCAGTGTTTTTCTGACCACTGTGTTTATGACCACTGTGCTTCTGACCACTGTGTTTCTGACCACTTTGTTTCTGACTAATGTGTTTCTGACTAGTGCGTTTGTAACAACATTGTTTATGACCACTGTGTTTCTGACCACTGTGTTTCTCACTACTGTGTTTCAGACCAGTGTGTTTCTGACCACTATGTGTCTGACCAATGTGTGTCTGAACACTGTGTTTCGTACCACTGTGTTTCTGACAAGTGTGTTTCTGACCAGTGCTTTTCTGACCAATGTGTTTCTTACCACTGTGTTTGTTACCACTGTGTTTCTGAACACTGTGTTTCCGACCATTGTGTTTCCAACCAGTGTGTTTCTGACCAACTGGTTTCTGACCACTGTGTTTTTGACCACTATGTTTCTGACCATTGTGTTTCTGACCAGCGTGCTTCTGACCATTGTGTTTCTGACCACAGTGTTTCTGACCACTATGTTTATGACCACTGTGTTTCTGACGACAGTGTTTCTGACCAGTGTGTTTCTGACCACCGTGTTTCTGACCACCGTGTTTCTGACCACCGTGTTTCTGACCACCGTGTTTCTGACCACCGTGTTTCTGACCACCGTGTTTCTGACCACCGTGTTTCTGACCACCGTGTTTCTGACCACCGTGTTTCTGACCACCGTGTTTCTGACCACCGTGTTTCTGACCACCGTGTTTCTGACCACCGTGTTTCTGACCACCGTGTTTCTGACCACCGTGTTTCTGACCACCGTGTTTCTGACCACCGTGTTTCTGACCACCGTGTTTCTGACCACCGTGTTTCTGACCACCGTGTTTCTGACCACCGTGTTTCTGACCACCGTGTTTCTGACCACCGTGTTTCTGACCACCGTGTTTCTGACCACCGTGTTTCTGACCACCGTGTTTCTGACCACCGTGTTTCTGACCACCGTGTTTCTGACCACCGTGTTTCTGACCACCGTGTTTCTGACCACCGTGTTTCTGACCACCGTGTTTCTGACCACCGTGTTTCTGACCACCGTGTTTCTGACCACCGTGTTTCTGACCACCGTGTTTCTGACCACCGTGTTTCTGACCACCGTGTTTCTGACCACCGTGTTTCTGACCACCGTGTTTCTGACCACCGTGTTTCTGACCACCGTGTTTCTGACCACCGTGTTTCTGACCACCGTGTTTCTGACCACCGTGTTTCTGACCACCGTGTTTCTGACCACCGTGTTTCTGACCACCGTGTTTCTGACCACCGTGTTTCTGACCACCGTGTTTCTGACCACCGTGTTTCTGACCACCGTGTTTCTGACCACCGTGTTTCTGACCACCGTGTTTCTGACCACCGTGTTTCTGACCACCGTGTTTCTGACCACCGTGTTTCTGACCACCGTGTTTCTGACCACCGTGTTTCTGACCACCGTGTTTCTGACCACCGTGTTTCTGACCACCGTGTTTCTGACCACCGTGTTTCTGACCACCGTGTTTCTGACCACCGTGTTTCTGACCACCGTGTTTCTGACCACCGTGTTTCTGACCACCGTGTTTCTGACCACCGTGTTTCTGACCACCGTGTTTCTGACCACCGTGTTTCTGACCACCGTGTTTCTGACCACCGTGTTTCTGACCACCGTGTTTCTGACCACCGTGTTTCTGACCACCGTGTTTCTGACCACCGTGTTTCTGACCACCGTGTTTCTGACCACCGTGTTTCTGACCACCGTGTTTCTGACCACCGTGTTTCTGACCACCGTGTTTCTGACCACCGTGTTTCTGACCACCGTGTTTCTGACCACCGTGTTTCTGACCACCGTGTTTCTGACCACCGTGTTTCTGACCACCGTGTTTCTGACCACCGTGTTTCTGACCACCGTGTTTCTGACCACCGTGTTTCTGACCACCGTGTTTCTGACCACCGTGTTTCTGACCACCGTGTTTCTGACCACCGTGTTTCTGACCACCGTGTTTCTGACCACCGTGTTTCTGACCACCGTGTTTCTGACCACCGTGTTTCTGACCACCGTGTTTCTGACCACCGTGTTTCTGACCACCGTGTTTCTGACCACCGTGTTTCTGACCACCGTGTTTCTGACCACCGTGTTTCTGACCACCGTGTTTCTGACCACCGTGTTTCTGACCACCGTGTTTCTGACCACCGTGTTTCTGACCACCGTGTTTCTGACCACCGTGTTTCTGACCACCGTGTTTCTGACCACCGTGTTTCTGACCACCGTGTTTCTGACCACCGTGTTTCTGACCACCG
This sequence comes from Penium margaritaceum, assembly GCA_023375785.1. NCBI lineage: Eukaryota > Viridiplantae > Streptophyta > Zygnematophyceae > Desmidiales > Peniaceae > Penium > Penium margaritaceum. The sequence goes on along the minus strand of SZWC01000131.1, from coordinate 560,459 downwards.
TGTTTCTGACCACCGTGTTTCTGACCACCGTGTTTCTGACCACCGTGTTTCTGACCACCGTGTTTCTGACCACCGTGTTTCTGACCACCGTGTTTCTGACCACCGTGTTTCTGACCACCGTGTTTCTGACCACCGTGTTTCTGACCACCGTGTTTCTGACCACCGTGTTTCTGACCACCGTGTTTCTGACCACCGTGTTTCTGACCACCGTGTTTCTGACCACCGTGTTTCTGACCACCGTGTTTCTGACCACCGTGTTTCTGACCACCGTGTTTCTGACCACCGTGTTTCTGACCACCGTGTTTCTGACCACCGTGTTTCTGACCACCGTGTTTCTGACCACCGTGTTTCTGACCACCGTGTTTCTGACCACCGTGTTTCTGACCACCGTGTTTCTGACCACCGTGTTTCTGACCACCGTGTTTCTGACCACCGTGTTTCTGACCACCGTGTTTCTGACCACCGTGTTTCTGACCACCGTGTTTCTGACCACCGTGTTTCTGACCACCGTGTTTCTGACCACCGTGTTTCTGACCACCGTGTTTCTGACCACCGTGTTTCTGACCACCGTGTTTCTGACCACCGTGTTTCTGACCACCGTGTTTCTGACCACCGTGTTTCTGACCACCGTGTTTCTGACCACCGTGTTTCTGACCACCGTGTTTCTGACCACCGTGTTTCTGACCACCGTGTTTCTGACCACCGTGTTTCTGACCACCGTGTTTCTGACCACCGTGTTTCTGACCACCGTGTTTCTGACCACCGTGTTTCTGACCACCGTGTTTCTGACCACCGTGTTTCTGACCACCGTGTTTCTGACCACCGTGTTTCTGACCACCGTGTTTCTGACCACCGTGTTTCTGACCACCGTGTTTCTGACCACCGTGTTTCTGACCACCGTGTTTCTGACCACCGTGTTTCTGACCACCGTGTTTCTGACCACCGTGTTTCTGACCACCGTGTTTCTGACCACCGTGTTTCTGACCACCGTGTTTCTGACCACCGTGTTTCTGACCACCGTGTTTCTGACCACCGTGTTTCTGACCACCGTGTTTCTGACCACCGTGTTTCTGACCACCGTGTTTCTGACCACCGTGTTTCTGACCACCGTGTTTCTGACCACCGTGTTTCTGACCACCGTGTTTCTGACCACCGTGTTTCTGACCACCGTGTTTCTGACCACCGTGTTTCTGACCACCGTGTTTCTGACCACCGTGTTTCTGACCACCGTGTTTCTGACCACCGTGTTTCTGACCACCGTGTTTCTGACCACCGTGTTTCTGACCACCGTGTTTCTGACCACCGTGTTTCTGACCACCGTGTTTCTGACCACCGTGTTTCTGACCACCGTGTTTCTGACCACCGTGTTTCTGACCACCGTGTTTCTGACCACCGTGTTTCTGACCACCGTGTTTCTGACCACCGTGTTTCTGACCACCGTGTTTCTGACCACCGTGTTTCTGACCACCGTGTTTCTGACCACCGTGTTTCTGACCACCGTGTTTCTGACCACCGTGTTTCTGACCACCGTGTTTCTGACCACCGTGTTTCTGACCACCGTGTTTCTGACCACCGTGTTTCTGACCACCGTGTTTCTGACCACCGTGTTTCTGACCACCGTGTTTCTGACCACCGTGTTTCTGACCACCGTGTTTCTGACCACCGTGTTTCTGACCACCGTGTTTCTGACCACCGTGTTTCTGACCACCGTGTTTCTGACCACCGTGTTTCTGACCACCGTGTTTCTGACCACCGTGTTTCTGACCACCGTGTTTCTGACCACCGTGTTTCTGACCACCGTGTTTCTGACCACCGTGTTTCTGACCACCGTGTTTCTGACCACCGTGTTTCTGACCACCGTGTTTCTGACCACCGTGTTTCTGACCACCGTGTTTCTGACCACCGTGTTTCTGACCACCGTGTTTCTGACCACCGTGTTTCTGACCACCGTGTTTCTGACCACCGTGTTTCTGACCACCGTGTTTCTGACCACCGTGTTTCTGACCACCGTGTTTCTGACCACCGTGTTTCTGACCACCGTGTTTCTGACCACCGTGTTTCTGACCACCGTGTTTCTGACCACCGTGTTTCTGACCACCGTGTTTCTGACCACCGTGTTTCTGACCACCGTGTTTCTGACCACCGTGTTTCTGACCACCGTGTTTCTGACCACCGTGTTTCTGACCACCGTGTTTCTGACCACCGTGTTTCTGACCACCGTGTTTCTGACCACCGTGTTTCTGACCACCGTGTTTCTGACCACCGTGTTTCTGACCACCGTGTTTCTGACCACCGTGTTTCTGACCACCGTGTTTCTGACCACCGTGTTTCTGACCACCGTGTTTCTGACCACCGTGTTTCTGACCACCGTGTTTCTGACCACCGTGTTTCTGACCACCGTGTTTCTGACCACCGTGTTTCTGACCACCGTGTTTCTGACCACCGTGTTTCTGACCACCGTGTTTCTGACCACCGTGTTTCTGACCACCGTGTTTCTGACCACCGTGTTTCTGACCACCGTGTTTCTGACCACCGTGTTTCTGACCACTGCGTTTCTGACTACTGTGTTTCTGACCAGTGTGCCTCTGACCAGTGTGTTTCAGACCACTGTGTTTCTGACCAGTGTGTTTCTGACCAATGTGTTTCTGACCAGTGTGTTTCTGACCACTGTGTTTCTGACCAGTGTGTTTTTGGCCACCATGTTTCTGACCACTGCGTTTCTGACCACTCTGTTTCTGACCTCTGTGTTTCTGACCACTGTGTTTCTGGCCACTGTGTTTCTGACCACTGTGTTCCTGACCATTGTGTTTCTGACAACTGTGTTTCTGACCAGTGTGTTTCTGACCACTGTGTTTCTGACCATTGTGTTTATGACCAGTGTGTTTATGACCATTGTGTTTCTAACCACTGTGTTTCTGACCAATGTCTTTCTAACCACTGTTTTCTGACCACTATGTTTCTGACCATTGTGTTTCTGACCAGTGTGTTTCTGACCACTGTGTTTCTGACCACTGTGTTTCTGAACAGTGTGTTTCTGACCAGTGTGTTTCTGACCAGTGTGTTTCCGACCAGTGTGTTTCTGACCACAGTGTTTGTGACCAGTGTGTTTCTGACCACTGTGTTTCTGACTTTGTGTTTCTGACCGGTGTGTTTCTGACCAATGTGTTTCTGAGCAGTGTGTTCCTGAACAATGTGTTTCCGACCACTGTGGTTCTCACCAGTGTCTTTCTGACCACTGTGTTTATGACCAGTGTGTTTCCGACAAGTGTGTTTTTCACCACTGTGTTTCTGACCAACGTGCTTCTGACCACTGTGTTTCCGACCACTGTGTTTTTTACCACTGTGTGTCTGAACGGTGTGTTTCTGACCACTCTGTTTCTGACCACAGTGTTTCTGACCAACTTCTTTCTGACCACTGTGGTCCTGACCTCTGTGTTTCTGACCACTGTGTTTATGACCAGTGTGCCTCTGACCACTGTGTTTCTGATTACAGTGTTTCTGACCACTGCGTTTCTGTGCACATTGTTTCTGACCACAGTGTTTCTGACCACAGTGTTTCTTACCGGTGTGTTTCTAACCACTGTGATTATGACCACTATGTTTCTGACCAGTGTGTTTCTGACCAGTGTGTTTCTGATCACTTGGGTTCTGACCACTGTGTTTCTCACCACAGTGTTTCTGACCAGTGTGTTTCTGACAAGAGTGTGTCTAACCAGTGTGTTTGTGACCAGTGTGTTTGTGACCATTGTGTTTCTGACCACTATGTTCCACACAAGTGTGTTTCTGACCACTGTGTTTCTGACCATCCTGTTTCTGACCAGTGTTTTTCTGACCACTGTGTTTCTTACCACTCTGTTTCTGGCCAGCGCGTTTCTGACCACTGTTTTTTTGACCAGTGTGTTGTTGACCAGTGTTTTTCTCACCACTGCGTTTCTGACCGGTGTGTTTCTGACCAGTGTGTTTCTGACCAGTCTGTTTATGACCATTGTGTTTCGGACCACTGTGTTTCTGACCACTGTGTTTTGGATCAGTGTATTTCTGAGCACAGTGTTTCTGACCAGTGTGCTTCTGACCAGTGCGTTTCTGACCAGTGTTTTTCTGACCAGTACGTTTCTGACCACTGTGTTTCTGACCACTGAATTTCTGACTAGTGTGTTTCTGACCGGAGTGTTTCTGACCACTGTGTTTATGACCACTGTGTTTCTGACCACTGTGTTTCTGACCACTTTGTTTCTGACCACTGTGTTTCATACCGGTTAGTTTCGTACCATTGTGCTTCTGACCTGTGAGTTCATGACCGCTGTGTTTCTGACCACCATGTTTCTGACTACTGTTTTTCTGACCAGTGTGTTTCTGACCAGTGTGTTTCTGACCACTGTGTTTCTGACCACTGTGTTTTTGACAACTGTGTTTCTGATCACTGTTTTTCTGCCCAGTGTGTTTATGACCAGTGTGTTTCTGAGAGTGTCTTTCTGACCAGTGTGTTTCCGACCACTATGGTTCTGACCACTGTGTTTCTGACTTGTGTGTTTCTGACCACTGTCTTTCTGACCACTGTGCTTATGACCACTGCGTTTCTGACCACTGTGTTTCGTGACCGCTATGTTTCTGACCACTGTGTTTCTGACCACCGTGTTTCTGACCACTATGTTTCTGACCAGTGTGTTTCTGACCACCCAGTTTCTGACCAGTGTGTTTCCCACCACTGTGTTTCTAACCACGGTGTTTCTGACCACTGTGTTTCTGACCACTGTGTTTCTGACCAATGTGTTTCTGACCAGTGTGTTTCTGACCACTGTGTTTCTGACCAGTGTGTTTCTGACCACCGTGTTTCTGACCACTGTTTTTGTGACCACTGTGTTTGTTACCACTGTGTTTCTGACCACTGTGTTTCTGACCATTGTGTTTATGTCCGGTGTGTTTCTGACCACTATGTTTCTGACAAGTGTGCTTCTGACCAGTGTGTTCCTGACCAGTGTATTTCTGACCAATGTGTTTTGGACCACTGTGTCCCTGACCAGTGTATTTCTGACCAATGTGTTTCTGACCACTGTGTTTCTGACCAGTGTGTGTCACACCAGTGTGTTTCTGGCCACTGTGTTTATGACCACTGTGTTTATGACCACTGTGTTTCTGACCAGTGTGCCTCTGACCAGTGTGCTTGTGACCACTGTGTTTCTGACCACTGTGTTTCTGACCACTGTGTTTCAGACCACTGTGTTTCTGACCACTGTGTTTCTGACCACCGTGTTTCTGACCAATGTGTTTCTGACCACTGTGTTTCAGACGATTGTGCTTCTGACCACCGTGTTTCTGACCACTGTGTTTCTGACCACTGTGTTTCAGACCACTGTGTTTCTGACCACTGTGTTTCAGACCACTGTGTTTCTGACCACTGTGTTTCAGACCACTGTGTTTCTGACCACTGTGTTTCAGACCACTGTGTTTCTGACCACTGTGTTTCAGACCACTGTGTTTCTGACCACTGTGTTTCAGACCACTGTGTTTCTGACCACTGTGTTTCAGACCACTGTGTTTCTGACCACTGTGTTTCAGACCACTGTGTTTCTGACCACTGTGTTTCAGACCACTGTGTTTCTGACCACTGTGTTTCAGACCACTGTGTTTCTGACCACTGTGTTTCAGACCACTGTGTTTCTGACCACTGTGTTTCAGACCACTGTGTTTCTGACCACTGTGTTTCAGACCACTGTGTTTCTGACCACTGTGTTTCAGACCACTGTGTTTCTGACCACTGTGTTTCAGACCACTGTGTTTCTGACCACTGTGTTTCAGACCACTGTGTTTCTGACCACTGTGTTTCAGACCACTGTGTTTCTGACCACTGTGTTTCAGACCACTGTGTTTCTGACCACTGTGTTTCAGACCACTGTGTTTCTGACCACTGTGTTTCAGACCACTGTGTTTCTGACCACTGTGTTTCAGACCACTGTGTTTCTGACCACTGTGTTTCAGACCACTGTGTTTCTGACCACTGTGTTTCAGACCACTGTGTTTCTGACCACTGTGTTTCAGACCACTGTGTTTCTGACCACTGTGTTTCAGACCACTGTGTTTCTGACCACTGTGTTTCAGACCACTGTGTTTCTGACCACTGTGTTTCAGACCACTGTGTTTCTGACCACTGTGTTTCAGACCACTGTGTTTCTGACCACTGTGTTTCAGACCACTGTGTTTCTGACCACTGTGTTTCAGACCACTGTGTTTCTGACCACTGTGTTTCAGACCACTGTGTTTCTGACCACTGTGTTTCAGACCACTGTGTTTCTGACCACTGTGTTTCAGACCACTGTGTTTCTGACCACTGTGTTTCAGACCACTGTGTTTCTGACCACTGTGTTTCAGACCACTGTGTTTCTGACCACTGTGTTTCAGACCACTGTGTTTCTGACCACTGTGTTTCAGACCACTGTGTTTCTGACCACTGTGTTTCAGACCACTGTGTTTCTGACCACTGTGTTTCAGACCACTGTGTTTCTGACCACTGTGTTTCAGACCACTGTGTTTCTGACCACTGTGTTTCAGACCACTGTGTTTCTGACCACTGTGTTTCAGACCACTGTGTTTCTGACCACTGTGTTTCAGACCACTGTGTTTCTGACCACTGTGTTTCAGACCACTGTGTTTCTGACCACTGTGTTTCAGACCACTGTGTTTCTGACCACTGTGTTTCAGACCACTGTGTTTCTGACCACTGTGTTTCAGACCACTGTGTTTCTGACCACTGTGTTTCAGACCACTGTGTTTCTGACCACTGTGTTTCAGACCACTGTGTTTCTGACCACTGTGTTTCAGACCACTGTGTTTCTGACCACTGTGTTTCAGACCACTGTGTTTCTGACCACTGTGTTTCAGACCACTGTGTTTCTGACCACTGTGTTTCAGACCACTGTGTTTCTGACCACTGTGTTTCAGACCACTGTGTTTCTGACCACTGTGTTTCAGACCACTGTGTTTCTGACCACTGTGTTTCAGACCACTGTGTTTCTGACCACTGTGTTTCAGACCACTGTGTTTCTGACCACTGTGTTTCAGACCACTGTGTTTCTGACCACTGTGTTTCAGACCACTGTGTTTCTGACCACTGTGTTTCAGACCACTGTGTTTCTGACCACTGTGTTTCAGACCACTGTGTTTCTGACCACTGTGTTTCAGACCACTGTGTTTCTGACCACTGTGTTTCAGACCACTGTGTTTCTGACCACTGTGTTTCAGACCACTGTGTTTCTGACCACTGTGTTTCAGACCACTGTGTTTCTGACCACTGTGTTTCAGACCACTGTGTTTCTGACCACTGTGTTTCAGACCACTGTGTTTCTGACCACTGTGTTTCAGACCACTGTGTTTCTGACCACTGTGTTTCAGACCACTGTGTTTCTGACCACTGTGTTTCAGACCACTGTGTTTCTGACCACTGTGTTTCAGACCACTGTGTTTCTGACCACTGTGTTTCAGACCACTGTGTTTCTGACCACTGTGTTTCAGACCACTGTGTTTCTGACCACTGTGTTTCAGACCACTGTGTTTCTGACCACTGTGTTTCAGACCACTGTGTTTCTGACCACTGTGTTTCAGACCACTGTGTTTCTGACCACTGTGTTTCAGACCACTGTGTTTCTGACCACTGTGTTTCAGACCACTGTGTTTCTGACCACTGTGTTTCAGACCACTGTGTTTCTGACCACTGTGTTTCAGACCACTGTGTTTCTGACCACTGTGTTTCAGACCACTGTGTTTCTGACCACTGTGTTTCAGACCACTGTGTTTCTGACCACTGTGTTTCAGACCACTGTGTTTCTGACCACTGTGTTTCAGACCACTGTGTTTCTGACCACTGTGTTTCAGACCACTGTGTTTCTGACCACTGTGTTTCAGACCACTGTGTTTCTGACCACTGTGTTTCAGACCACTGTGTTTCTGACCACTGTGTTTCAGACCACTGTGTTTCTGACCACTGTGTTTCAGACCACTGTGTTTCTGACCACTGTGTTTCAGACCACTGTGTTTCTGACCACTGTGTTTCAGACCACTGTGTTTCTGACCACTGTGTTTCAGACCACTGTGTTTCTGACCACTGTGTTTCAGACCACTGTGTTTCTGACCACTGTGTTTCAGACCACTGTGTTTCTGACCACTGTGTTTCAGACCACTGTGTTTCTGACCACTGTGTTTCAGACCACTGTGTTTCTGACCACTGTGTTTCAGACCACTGTGTTTCTGACCACTGTGTTTCAGACCACTGTGTTTCTGACCACTGTGTTTCAGACCACTGTGTTTCTGACCACTGTGTTTCAGACCACTGTGTTTCTGACCACTGTGTTTCAGACCACTGTGTTTCTGACCACTGTGTTTCAGACCACTGTGTTTCTGACCACTGTGTTTCAGACCACTGTGTTTCTGACCACTGTGTTTCAGACCACTGTGTTTCTGACCACTGTGTTTCAGACCACTGTGTTTCTGACCACTGTGTTTCAGACCACTGTGTTTCTGACCACTGTGTTTCAGACCACTGTGTTTCTGACCACTGTGTTTCAGACCACTGTGTTTCTGACCACTGTGTTTCAGACCACTGTGTTTCTGACCACTGTGTTTCAGACCACTGTGTTTCTGACCACTGTGTTTCAGACCACTGTGTTTCTGACCACTGTGTTTCAGACCACTGTGTTTCTGACCACTGTGTTTCAGACCACTGTGTTTCTGACCACTGTGTTTCAGACCACTGTGTTTCTGACCACTGTGTTTCAGACCACTGTGTTTCTGACCACTGTGTTTCAGACCACTGTGTTTCTGACCACTGTGTTTCAGACCACTGTGTTTCTGACCACTGTGTTTCAGACCACTGTGTTTCTGACCACTGTGTTTCAGACCACTGTGTTTCTGACCACTGTGTTTCAGACCACTGTGTTTCTGACCACTGTGTTTCAGACCACTGTGTTTCTGACCACTGTGTTTCAGACCACTGTGTTTCTGACCACTGTGTTTCAGACCACTGTGTTTCTGACCACTGTGTTTCAGACCACTGTGTTTCTGACCACTGTGTTTCAGACCACTGTGTTTCTGACCACTGTGTTTCAGACCACTGTGTTTCTGACCACTGTGTTTCAGACCACTGTGTTTCTGACCACTGTGTTTCAGACCACTGTGTTTCTGACCACTGTGTTTCAGACCACTGTGTTTCTGACCACTGTGTTTCAGACCACTGTGTTTCTGACCACTGTGTTTCAGACCACTGTGTTTCTGACCACTGTGTTTCAGACCACTGTGTTTCTGACCACTGTGTTTCCGACTACTGTGTTTCTGACAAGAGTGTTCCTAACCACTGTGTTTGTGACCACTGCCATTCTGACCAATGTGTTTCTGACCAATGTGTTTCTGACCAGTGTGTTTCTGACCACTGTGTTTCTGACCAACGTGTGTCTGACCACTGTGTTTCTTACCACCGTGTTTCTGACCACGGTGTTTCTGACCAGTGTGTTGCTGACTAGTGTTTTTCTGACCACTGTGTTTCTGACCAGTGTTTTTCTGACCACAGTGTTTCTGACCAGAGTGTGTCTGACCAGTATGTTTCTGACCAGTGTGTTTCTGACCACTGTGCTTCTGACCAGTGTGTTTCTGACCAGTGTGTTTCTGATCAATGTGTTTCGGACCAATGTGTTCCTGACCAGTTTGTTTCTGTCCAATGTATTTCTGACCACTGTGTTTCTGACCACTATGTTTCTGACCATTGTGTTTCTGACCACTGTTTTTTCGACCATTTTGTTTCTGACCAGTGTGTTTATGACCACTGTGTTTATAACCACTGTGTTTCTGACCACTGTGTTTCTGACCACTGTTTTGTGACCAGTGTGTTTCTGACCACTGTGTTTCTGACCAGTGTGTTTCTAACCAGTGTGATTCTGACCACTGTGTTTCTGACCAGTATGTGTCAGAACAGTGTGTTTATGGCCACTGTGTTTATGACCAATGTGTTTCTGACCAGTGTGTTTCTAACCAGTGTGATTCTGACCACTGTGTTTCTGACCAGTATGTGTCAGAACAGTGTGTTTATGGCCACTGTGTTTATGACCAATGTGTTTATGACCTCTGTATTTCTGACCAGTGTGCCTCTGACCAGTGTGCTTTTGACCACTGTGTTTCTGACCACTGTGTTTCTAACCAATGTGTTTCTGACCACTGTGTTTCTGACCAATGTGTTTCTGACCACTGTGTTTATGACCAGTGTGCCTCTGACCAGTGTGCTTTTGACCACTGTGTTTCTGACCACTGTGTTTCTAACCAATGTGTTTCTGACCACTGTGTTTCTGACCAATGTGTTTCTGACAACTATGTTTTTGACCCCTGTGTTTCTGACCACAGTGTTTCTGACCACTGTGTTTCTGACCAGTGTGTTTATGACCAGTGTGTTTCTCACCATTGTGTTTATGACCAGTGTGTTTCTGACTGCTGTGTTTCTGACCAGTGTGTTTGCAACCAATGTGTTTGTGACCAATGTGTCTCTGACCATTGTCTTTCTGACCACTGTGTTTCTAACCAACGTGTTTATGACTATTGTGTTTCTGACCAGTGTGTTTATGACTACTGTGTTTGTGGCCACTGTGTTTCTGACCACTGTGTTTCTGACCACTGCGTTTCTGACCAGTGTGTTGCTGACCAATGTGTTTATGACCAGTGTGCCTCTGACCAGTGTGTTTCTGACCACCGTGTTTCTGATCACCGTGTTTCTGAGCACTGTGTGTCTAACCACTGTGTTTCTGACCAGTGTGTTGCTGACCAATGTGTTTATGACCAGTGTGCCTCTGACCAGTGTGTTTCTGACCACCGTGTTTCTGATCACCGTGTTTCTGAGCACTGTGTGTCTAACCACTGTGCTTCTGACCACTGTGTTCCTGACCACTGTGTTTCTGACCACTATGCTTCTGACCACAGTGTTTCTGACCACTGTGTTTCTTACCAGTGTGTTTCTGACCACTGTGTTTCTGACCACTATGCTTCTGACCACAGTGTTTCTGACCACTGTGTTTCTTACCAGTGTGTTTCTGACCACTGTGTTTCTGAGCACTCTGTTTCTGACAACTGTGTTCCTGACCATTGTGTTTATGACCAGTGTGTTTTTGACCACTGTGCTTCTGACCACTGTGTTTCTGACCACTGAGTTTGATCAGTGTGTTTCTGACCAGTGTGTTCATGACCAGTGTATTTCTGACCAGTGTGTTTCTGACCACTATGTTTCTGACCACTATGTTTCTGACCACCGTGTTCCACACAAGTGTGTTTCTGACCACTGTGTTTCTGACCACTGTGTTTGTGACCAGTGTTTTTGACCAGCGTGTTTCTGACTTCTGTGTTTCTGCCCACTTTGTTTCTGGCCATTGTGTTTCTGACCACTGTGTTTTGATCAGTGTGTTACTGACCAGTGTTGTCCTGACCACTGTGTTTCTGACGAGTGTGTTTCTGACCACTGTGTTCCTGACCAGTGTGTTTCTGACCAGTGTGTTTCTGACCACTGTGTTTTTAACCAAAGTGTTCCTGACCACAGTGTTTCTAACCACTGTGTTTCTGACCACCGTGTTTCTGACCACTGTGTTTCCGACCAGTGTGTTTCTGACCACTGTGTTTCTGACCACCGCGTTTCTGACCACTCTGTTTCTGACCACTGTGTTTCTGACCACTGTGTTTTTGGACCTCTGTGTTTCTGACCAGTTTGTTCCTGACCAGTGTGTGTCTGACCACTGTTTTCCTGACCGGTGTGTTTTGGACCAGTGTGTTTCAGACCACTGTATTTCTGACAAATGTGTTTCTGACCACTGTGCATTTGACCAGTGCGTTTTGGACCACTGTGTTTCTGAAAACTGCGTTTCTGACCAGTGTCTTTCTGACCTGTGTGTTTCTGACCTGTGTGTTTCTGACCACTGTGTTTCTAACCACTGTGTGTTCAACAACTATGTCTCAGACCACTGTGTTTCTGACCATTGTGTTTCTCAACAGTGCGCTTATGACCACTGTGTTTCTGACCACTGTATTTCTGACCACTGTGTTTATGACCATTGTGTTTCTGACCACCGTGTTTCTGACCACTGTGTGTCTGAACAGTGTGTTTCTGACAAGTGTGTTTCTCACCATTGTGTTTTGGACCAGTGTGTTAATGACCAGTGTGTTTCTGACTACTGTGTTTCTGACCAGTGTGTTTCCGACCAGTGTGTTACTGACTATTATGTTTCTGACCACAGAGTTCCTAACCATTGTGTTTCTGAACTGTGGTTTTCACCACTGTGTTTCTGACCAGTGTGTTTCCGACCAGTGTGTTACTGACTATTATGTTTCTGACCACAGAGTTCCTAACCATTGTGTTTCTGAACTGTGGTTTTCACCACTGTGTTTCTAACCAAAGTATTCATGACCACTATGTTTTTGACCACTGTGTTTCTGACCACTGTGTTTCTGACCACCGTGTTTCTGACCACTGTGTTTCTGACCAGTGTGTTTCCGACCAGTGTGTTACTGACTATTATGTTTCTGACCACAGAGTTCCTAACCATTGTGTTTCTGAACTGTGGTTTTCACCACTGTGTTTCTGACCACTCTGTTCCTCACCACTGGGTTTCTGACCCATGTGTTTCTGACTAGTGTGTTACTGACCACTGTGTTTCTGACCAGTGTGTTTCTGACCAGTGTGTTTTTGACCACTGTGTTTCTGACCACTGTGTTTCTGACCAGTGCGTTTTTGACCAGTGTGTTTCTGACCAGTGTGTTTGTGACCACTGTGTTTCTGACCACTGTGTTTCTGACCAGTGTGTTTCTGAACACTGTGTTTCAGACCACTGTGTTTATGACCACTGTATTTCTGACCATTATGTTTCTGACCACTGTGTTTCCGACTACTGTGTCTCTGACCAGAGTGTTTCCAACCACTGTGTTTGTGACCACTATGTTTCTGACCAATGTGTTTCTGACCAATGTGTTTATGACCAATGTGTTTCTGACCACTGTGTTTCTGACCAACATGTGTCTGACCACTGTATTTCTTACCACTCTGTTTCTGACAAGTTTGTTTCGGACCACTGTGTTTCTAACCACTATGCTTCTGACCACTATGCTTCTGACCACTGTGTTTCTGAACACTGTTTCCGACCACTGTGTTTCCGACCATTGTGTTTCTGATCACTGTGTTTCTGACCACTATGTTTCTGACCACTGTGTTTCTGACCACTGTTTTTCTGACCTCTGTGTTTATGAGCACTGTGTTTCCGACAACTGTGTTTCTAACCAGTGTGCTTCTGACCGGTGTGTTTCTGACCACAGTGCTTCTGACCACTGTGTTCCGACCACTGTGTTTCTGACCAGTGTGTTTCTGACCAGTGTGTTCCTGACCAGTGTGTTTCTGACCACTATGTTTATGACCACCGTCTTCCACACCAGTGTGTTTCTGACCACTCTGTTCGTGACCACTGTGTTTCTGACCAGTGTGTTTATGACCAGTGTGTTTCTGACCACTGTGTTTCTGCCCACTCTGTTTCTGGCCAGTGTGTTTCTGACCACAGTGTTTCTGACCAGTGTGTTGCTCACCAGTGTTTTTCTGACCACTGTGTTTCTGACCAGTGTGTTTCGGACCACTGTGATTCTGACCAGTGTGTGTCTGACCAGTATGTGTCTGACCAGTACGTTTCTGAACGCTGTGTTTCTAACCAAAGTGTTCCCGACCACTATGTTTTTGACCACTGTGTTTCTGACCACTATGTTTCTGACCACCGTGTTTATGACCACTGTGCTTCTGACCAGTGTGTTTCTGACCACTGTGTTTCTGACCACTGTGTTTCTGACCACTGTGTTTCTGACCACAGTGTTTTTGACCACTGTGTTTTTGGACCACTGTGTTTCTGACCAGTGTGTTCCTGACCAGTGTGTGTGTGACGACTGTGTTCCTGACCAGTGTGTTTCTGACCAGTGTGTTTCCGACCACTGCGATTCTGACCACTGTGTTTCTGACCACTATGTCTCTGACCACTGTGTTTTGGACCACTGTGTTTCCGAGTAATGCGTTTCTGACCAGTGTCTTTCTGACCAGTGTCTTCCTGACCACTTTGTTTATGACTAGTGTGTTTCTGACCACTGTGTTTCTGACCACTATGTTTCTGACCACTGTGTCTTAGACCACTATGTTTCTGTCCAGTGTGTTTCTGACCAGTGTGTTTCTGACCACTGTGTTTCTGACCAGTGTGTTTATGACCACTGTGTTTCTGACCACTGTGTTTCTCACCACTGTGTTTCTGATCACGGTGTTTGTGACCAATGTGTGTATGAACGGTGTGTTTCTGACCAGTGTATTTCTGACCACTTTGTTTCTGACCACTGTGTTGTTGACCAGTGTGTTTCTGACCACTGTATTTCTGACCAGTGTGTTTCTGACCAGTGTGTTTCTGCCCAATCTGTTTCTGACCACAGAGTTTCTTTCTCATTGTGTTTCTGACCACTGTGGTTTTGACCACAGTACTTCTGACCACTCTGTTTCTGACCACTGGGTTTCTGACCCCTGTGTTTCTGCCAAGTGTGTTTCTGACCACTGTGGATCTGACCAGTGTGTTTCTGACTACTGTGTTTCTGACCACTGTGTTTCAGACCACTGGGTTTCTGACCAGTGGGTTTCTGACCATTGTCTTTCTGACCACTGTGTTTCAGAACATTGTGTTTATGACCACTGTGTTTCTGACCAGTGTTTTTTTTACCACTGTGTTTCTGACCAGTGTGTTTCTGACCACTGTGTTTCTGACCACTGTGTTTCTGACCACTGTGTATCTGACCAGTGCTTTTCTGACCAATGTGTTTCTGACCACTGTGTTTGTTACCACTGTGTTTCTGAACACTGAGTTTCCGACCATTGTGTTTTGGACCATTGTGTTTCCGACCAGTGTGTTTCTGACCAACTGGTTTCTGACCACTGTGTTTCTGACCACTGTGTTTTTGACCACTGTGTCTCTGACCATTGTGTTTCAGACCAGCGTGCTTCTGACCATTGTGTTTCTGACCACGGTGTTTCTGACCACTATAATTATGACCACTGTGTTTCTGACTACAGTGTTTCTGACCAGTGTGTTTCTGACCACTGTTTCTGACCAGTGTGTTTCTACAACTGTGTTTCTGACCACTGTGTTTCTGACCAGTGTGTTTCTGTCCACTGCGTTCACGAGCACCGTGTTTCTGACCAGTGTGTTTCTGACAACTGTGTTTCTGACCACTGTGTTTCTGACCAGTGTGTTCTGACCACTGTGTTCCTGACAACTGTGTTTCTAACCGGTGTTTTTCTGACCAGTGTGCTTCTGACCAGCGTCTTTCTGACCTGTGTGTGTTTATGACCAGTGTGTTTATGACCACTGTGTCTTTGACCAGGGTGTTTCTGACCAGTGTTTTTCTGAGTTGTGTGTTTCTGACCAGTGTGTTTTTTACTAGTGTTTCTGACCACTGTGTTTCTGACCACTGTGTTTCTGACCACTGTGTTTCTGACCTCTGTGTTTCTGACCAGTGTGTTTCTGACCACTGTGTTTCTGATACTGTGTTTCTGACCATTGTATTTCTGATCAGTGTCATTCTGACCACTGTGTTTATGAGCACCTTGTTTCTGACCAGTGTGTTTCTGACCAGTGTGTTTCTGACCACTGTGTTTCTGACCATTCTGTTTCTGACCATTGTGTTTCCGACAGGTGTGCCTCTGACCAGTGTGTTTCTAACCACCGTGTTTCTGACCACTGTGTTTCTGACCAGTGTGTTTCCTACCACTGTGTTTCTGACCACTGTGTTTCTGACCACTGTGTTTCTGACCGCTGTGTTTCTGACCACAGTATTTCTGACCTGTGTGTTTCTGACCACTGTGTTTCTGATCAGTGTGTTTCTGACCAGTGTGTTATTGACCACTGTGTTTCTGACCACTGTGTTTCTGACCACTGTGTTTCTGACCACCGTGTTTACGACGAGTGTGTTTCTGACCAGTGTCTGTCTGACCACTCTGTTTCGGACCACTGTGTTTCTGACCCCTGTGTTTCTGACCACTGTGTTTCTGACCAGTGTGTTTCTGACCAATGTGTTTCGGACCAGTGTGCCTTTCACCACTTTGTTTCTGACCGCGTTGTTTCTGACCACTGTGTTTATGACCACTGTGTTTATGACCAGTGTGTTTATAACCAGTGTGTTTCTGACCACTGTGTTTATGACGAGTGCGTTTCTGAATAGTGTGTTTCTGACAACTGTATTCATGACCAGTGTGTTCTTGACCCGTGTGTTTCTGACCGCTGTGTGTCTGACCAGTGTGTTTCTGACCACTGTGTTTGTGGCCACTGTGTTTCTGACCACTGTGTTTCTGACCAGTGTGTTTCTGACCAGTGTGTTTCTGTCCTGCTTGTTTCTGACCAGTGTGTTTCTGACCATTGTAGTTCCGACCACTGTGTTTCTGACCAGTGTGTTTCTGACCAGTGTGTTTCTGGCCAGTTTGTTTCTGACCACTGTGTTTCTGACCACTGTGTTTCCGACCATTCTGTTTCTGACGACTGTGTTTCTGACCGCTGTGTTTCTGACCATTATGTTTCTGACCACTGTGTTTCTGCCCAGTGTGTTTCTGACTACCGTGTTTCTTAACAGTGTGTTTCCGACCTCTGTGTTTCTGACCACTGTGTTTCTGAGCAATGTGTTTCTGACCACTGTTTTTCTGACAACCGTGTTCCTGACCACTGTGTTTCTGACCATTGTGTTTCCGAGCAATGTGTTTCTGACCACTATGTTTCTGACCACTGTATTTCTGACCACTGTGTTTCTGACCAGTGTAGTTCTGACCACTGTGTTTCTGACAACTGTGTTTCTGACCAGTGTGTCTCTGACCAGTGTATTTATGACCGCTGTGTTTATGACCAGTGTGTTTCCGACCACTGTGTTTCTGACCAGTGTGTTTCTGACCAGTGTGTTTCTGACCAGTGTGTTTCTGACCACGGTGTTTCTGAGCACGGTGTTTCTGACCAGTGTGCCTCTGACCATTGTGTTTCTGACGAGTGTGTTTATGAACACTGTGTTTCTGACCACTGTGTTTCTGACCAGTGTGCTTTGAACAGCGTGTTTCTGACCACTGTGTTTCTGACCAGTGTGTTTCTGACCACTATGTTTCTGACCAGTGTGTTTATGACCGATGTTTTTCTGACCATTGTGTTTCTGACCAGTGTGCCTCTGACAAGTGTGTTTCTGAGCACTGTGTTTCCGACCACTGTGTTTCTGACCAGTGTGTTTCCGACCACTGTGTTTCTGACCAGTGTGTTTCCGACCACTGTGTTTCTGACCAGTGTGTTTCCGACCACTGTGTTTCTGACCAGTGTGTTTCCGACCACTGTGTTTCTGACCAGTGTGTTTCTGACCACTATGTTTCTGACCAGTGTGTTTATGACCGATGTTTTTCTGACCATTGTGTTTCTGACCAGTGTGCCTCTGACAAGTGTGTTTCTGAGCACTGTGTTTCCGACCACTGTGTTTCTGACCACTGTGTTTCTGACCACTATGTTTCTGACCAGTAAGTTTCTGACTAGTGTGTTTCTGACCACTGTGTTTAGGACGAGTGTGTTTCTGACCACTGTGTTTCTGACCAGTAAGTTTCTGACTAGTGTGTTTCTGATCGCTGTGCTTATGACGAGTGTGTTTTTGACCCCTGTGTTTCTGACCACCATGTTCCTGACCAGTGTGTTTCTGACCACTGTGCTTGTGATCAGTGTGTTTCTGACCACTGTGTTTCTGACCAGTGTGTTTCTGACCAGTGTGTTTCTGACCAGTGTGTTTCTGACCACTGTGTTTCCGACCAGTGTGTTTCCGACCACTGTGTTTCTGACCAGTGTGTTTTTGACCACTGTGTTTCTGACCATTGTGTTGCTGACCACTGTGTTTCTGACCACTGTGTTTATGACCAGCATGTTTCGGACCAGTGTGTTTCTGACCACTGTGTTTCCGACCAGTGTGTTTCTGACCACTGTGTTTCCGACCAGTGTGTTTCCGACCACTGTGTTTCTGACCAGTGTGTTTTTGACCACTGTGTTTCTGACCATTGTGTTGCTGACCACTGTGTTTCTGACCACTGTGTTTCTGACCACTGTGTTTATGACCAGCATGTTTCGGACCAGTGTGTTTCTGACCACTGTGTTTCTGACCATGGTGTTTCTAACCACTGTGTTTCTGACCAAAGTGTTTCTGAACACTGTGTTTCTGACCAGTGTGTTTCAGACCATTGTGTTTCTGACCACCATGTCTTTCATGACTGTGTTTTTGACCATTGTGTTTCTGACCACTGTGTTTCTGACCAGTGTGTTTCTGACCACTGTGTTTCTGACAACTGTGTTTCTGACCACTGCGGTTTTGACCAATGTGTTTTTGACCAGTGTGTTTCTGACCACTGTGTTTATGACCACCGTGTTTCTGACCACGGTGTTTCTGACCAAAGTGTTTGTGACCACTGCGTCTTTGACCACTGTGTGTTTTGACCGGTGTATTCTGACCACTGTGTTTCTGACCAGTGTCTTTGTGACTAGTGTGTTCCTGACAAGTGTGCTTCTGACCAGTGTCTTTTTGACCAGTGTGTTTCTGACCACTGTTGTTCTGACCACTGTCTTTCTGACCACCGTGTTTCTGACCACTGTGTTTATGACCAGTGTGTTTCTGACCACAGTGTTTCTGACCACTGTGTTCCTGACCAGTGTGTTTCTGACCACTGTGTTTCTGACCAGCTTGTTTCTGAACACTGTGTTTCTGACCGGTGTTTTTCTGACCAGTGTGTTTCTGACCAGTGTGTTTCTAACCACTGTGTTTTTGAACACTGCGTTTCTGACCACTGAGTTTCTGACCACTGTGTTTCTGACCACGGTGTTTATGACCAGTGTGTGTCCGACCAGTGTGTTTCTGACCACTATGTTTCTGACCACCGTGTTTCTGACCAGTGTGTTTCCAACCAATGTGTTTCTGACCACTATGTTTCTGACCAGTGTGTTTCTGACCACTATGTTTCTGACCACCGTGTTTATGACCATTGTGGTTCTGACCAGTGTGTTTCTGACCAGTGGTTTTCGGACAAGTGTGTTTCTGACGAGTGTGTTTCTGACCACTGTGTTTGTGACCACTGTTTGTCTGACCAGTGTGTTTCTGACCAGTGTGTTTCTGACCAGTGTGTTTCTGACGACTGTGTTTCTGACCAGTGTGATTCAAACCAGTGTGTTTCTGACCAGTGTGTTTCTGACCAGTGTGTTTCTGACAGATGTGTTTATGACCACTGTGTTTCTGAGCCGTGTGTTTATAACCAGTGTATTTCTGACCACAGTGTTTATTGCCACTGTGTTTCTGACAACTGTGTTTCAGACCAGTGTGTTTCAAACCACTGTGTTTCTGACCAGTGTTTTTACGACCACTGTGTTTTTGACCAGTTTGTTTCTGCCAACCGTGTTTCTGACCAGTGTGTTTCTGATCACTGTGTTTCTGACCACGGTGTTCCTGACCAGTGTGTTTATGACCACTGTGTTTCCGACCTGTGTGTTTGTGACCACTACGTTTCTGACCAGTGTGTTTCTGACCACTGAGTTTCTGACCAGTGTGTTTCTGGCTTGTGTGTTTCTGACCAGTGTTTTTCTGACAAAGTGTTTCTGACCAATGTGTTTCTGACCACTGTGTTTCTGACCATTGTGTGTCTGACCACTGTGTTTGTGACCAGTGTGTTTCTGACCATTGTGTTTCTGACCAGTGTATTTCTGACCAGTTTGTTTCTGACCACTGTGTTTCAAACCACTGTGTTTCTGACCACTGTGTTTCTGACCAGTGTGTTTCTGACCACTGTGTTTCCGACCCGTGTGTTTGTGCCCACTACGTTTCTGACCAGTGTGTTTCTGACCACTGAGTTTCTGACCAGTGTGTTTCTGGCTTGTGTGTTTCTGACCAGTGTTTTTCTGACAAAGTGTTTCTGACCAATGTGTTTCTGACCACTGTGTTTCTGACCATTGTGTGTCTGACCACTGTGTTTGTGACCAGTGTGTTTCTGACCATTGTGTTTCTGACCAGTGTATTTCTGACCAGTTTGTTTCTGACCACTGTGTTTCAAACCACTGTGTTTCTGACCACTGTGTTTCTGAACAGTGTGTGTCTGACAAGTGTGTTTCTGACCAGCGTGTTTCAGACCAGTGTGTTTGTGACCACTGTGTTTCAGACCACTGTGTTCCTGACCAGTGTGTTGTCTGAATCTTTATCAAGAGTCACACGGCTCAACCAGGGTCATCCTGGTGTAACCCAACTCTCCCCAGAATGCCCACCCAACGGGAAAAGGAAAAGCCAGGCAGATCCCGGTTTACCTCCCGCGCCCCGCTGACCGAACGGCTCGGAATGCATAACCAATCAGACTTGTCTGGTCTGACCATCCAGATGTCTGAACACATCACGTCCAACGCCAACGGACCTCCAACACCACGTATTGACCAGCAAGACCTGCCAACAACAGCCCTGCTCCCTGGTCTGTTCTCCGTGGCGACATCCAAGGATCGGCAGAAGAAGCACGTCCTCCGCCTAACATGGGAGGACTCCCAAGAGCATAAGACAAAGTGGAGCCGCACCGCTCCCTCGCACCGCGTAGAAACAGCAGCCGCAGCAATAGCACAATGGCGGCTCCTGTTTCATGTCTCACGCCGTCCACCCTGATGGGTGTAGACACTTGTAATCTAGTTCCTTGGACTAGTACTAATAGCAGTAGGATCCATGTACTCACTTGCCTCACTCAATTCCTCCTCGATACCATTCATCATCAATTGCCTCCGCTCAATTGCCGTTCCTCGCTTCATCGCTCTCATCACATTAATCGTTGACTCCGCTCAACCATCTATCAGTTCCACAAATATCATCGAGTCCAAAGCTGGTGTATGATCATTGCCTGCGTCTTACACTCCTTGGAGTATTCATTCACCAAGGAGCCAGAACCGCAGCATTCCACCGTTAAAGCGCCTCGGCTGTCAGTCTCGCTTCATGAGTAAAGTGTCACTGTTGGTCACTCATGCTCAGCACTTTGTCGCTCTCGCTCCTCACGTCGTTCTCTCCTGTCTGTATACTTCTGCTCCTGCTGTGACGTCATCCTCCATCAGCCTTCTGCATCTCCGTGGCTGCTTTTGCGTCACCTCCTCCCCTGCATATTCCGCTGCACTCATTTTCCTGACATGGTATCAGAGCCCAGAGAAACATCCGGGCACCATCATTGTCACCTCCTTCTTTGCTGAAGTCTGAACTGCCCCGCCGCTCTTTGCAAATTTATCATCAGCTACCGCATCGCCATTGCTCGCTCTCACCCGCTACTGCAAGGTGGATGACGCTATGTGTAGGCACAGCATCTTGAACCTTCCCACGAACATCATCCTCTCGTGCAGACGCCACTCCCTTTGTTTGTTCTGACGCCCTTGATACCTGAACCGCTGAGCCGAGCCGCGCCAGCTAGACAGCCATCACCTCGTTCCTCTTCTCTATGCAAAGGCTAAAGAAACTGTGTATGGGTGCAATCTCTAGGGCATTGCAACTTACAGTCCATCCATCACAGCAGCAGCCGTTGTTTTCCCAACAACATCAGGACAAGCCTCCCACAGCAGTAATGACATCCTTTGTCATTTAACAACTCCTACCATCCTTCATCATGAGACTCTCTCAAGAAAAAGAGGAGGCACTTGGATGCCTCCTCTTTGGACTCGCAGCCCTCATCGGTTACATCCCTCACCTTAGCTATAGCCTCACCCTCGAACTCATCTGCTCTTACATCATTGGGATTGTCCTGGTTGTCGGATTTCTTCTGGTGCCCCTACCCAAGCGAGTAACTACCAGGAAACTTTGATCATCTACGTCATCCAGTCAAATCCCTCCTACACCTGTGACACCATCTTCCTCCCTGGAAACCACCGCCTCAACAGCAGGTGCACCTTCCTCCGCAAATCATGCCACCAACATCATGACCTTCGAATACACTCCACCTCCTTCAGAAGTCCTTCATCCCTTCCATGATGATTACCTGGACTAGTACGATGACTACCTCTATCCGAATGAACCATTCTCCTCGCCTCAAGCTGTCTCCTCAACGGAAGTCCATGACCCTACCACCACTATGGGTCTTCTCCTATGTTTCGACACTCCAATGTTTCTCCCACAAAGAGCTAAACGAGTTCATGCTACGCAACTATGGCACCTTCATTGGCGGAGCCACCATGCAGCAAATGAACACCTCGTCTACCGTCACGCCTCCGCCATCACAAACCAAGCTTCCCTCCGCCAATGAACCTGCACGACGCTCGCTATGCTCACCTTCTATCACCATCACAACAGATCGCTTCATCCCGTCTCCAAAGCGAGCACAGTCATTCAATAACACCTTAACCCTGACATCAGCAACTCTCTCAACTATCTCCAATTCCAAAGTCTTCTGTGAGAATTCAGTACCCTCCAATACTCTCGTCTCACTGCCAGCTGACAAACTTCTCTCTACACTGACACCCACTCTGCCAATTCCTTTGACTTCCTCAGCAGATATCACAGCACTACCACCTGCCCCTGCAGTTCCGCCTGGTTTCTCTCAGTCAGCATCCTCTCCTCCAACATCTCGGGTTGACATATCTCACTCAAACACTTGCATTGCTTCTCCTCCCTCAGCAAACTTGTCCCGCAATTGTCAGACAAGTTCTCATCTGCCTTCAAACGCTCTTGAAGATTTAGCAGCTGAAATCTCTGCAATCCCACCAGTGCCATCATCAAGTCATCTGTCATCTACGGGACCTCCAAGTGCAACCTCTCCCGTGTCTCAGCGCACGTCCATCTGGCCATCATCCCTCAACTATTGTATGATTCAACTCTCCGCATTAATGGCATACCTGCTACCAGAACCGACCTCTCTACCAACATCGCTTGAGTCCTTTCTCCTCCCTCCAGCTCTCCGAAGCATGACGCCTCCACAACCTTCACCCGTCTGGAATTCCATCACCACTGCCCAACTGTTGTCACTATACTATCACCCTCCCTCTGAGCTCATCTCTGACTCAGCCCTTCTTTCGCACCTGCACGAACAAGTTTTGAAAGGCATGGATGCAGGACTCCACCACTTCAGCTGCTTCTCTCTCTCGCCTACAGATTCTTCAAACTGTGCAACCTGCTACTACTCAATCTCCGCATCCTCCCTGGGCTGCTGACAAGCAGCTGAGATTACTTCTCGATTTCTTTCTTGCAAGCCGTGTGCTCTTTAAGGGGGCTGTCAGAATCTTTATTAAGAGTCACACGGCTCAACCAGGGTTGTCCTGGTGTAACCCAACTCTCCCCGGAATGCACACCCAATTGGAAAAGGAAAAGCCAAGCCGATCCCGGTTCACCTCCGGCGCCCCGCTGACCAAACGGCTCGGAAGGCATAACCAATCAGACTCGTCTGGTCTGACCATCAGGCCGTCGGAACACACCACGTCCAACGCCAACGGACCTCCGACACCACGTATCGACCAGCAAGTTCTGCCGACAGCAGCCCTGCTCCCTAGTCCGTTCTCCGTGGCGACATCCAAGGATTGGCAGAAGACGCACGTCCTCCACCTAACATGGGAGGATTCCCAAGAGCATAAGACGAAGTGGAGCCGCACCGCTCCCTCGCACCGCGCAGACACAGCAGCCACAGCAACAGCACAATGGCGGCTCCGGTTTCATGTCTCGCACCGTCTACCCTGATGGGTGTAGACACATGTAATCTAATTCCCTGGACTAGAACTAATAGCAGTAGAATCCATGTACTCATTTGCCTCAGTCAATTCCTCCTCAATATCCTTCATCATCAATTGCCTCCGCTCAATTGCCGTTCCTCGCTTCATCGCTCTCATCACATTAATTGCTGACTCCGCTCAACCATCTATCAGTTCCGAAAAGATCATCAAGTCCAAAGCTGTTGTCTGATCCTTGCCTGCGTCTCACACTCCTTGGAGTATTCATTCACCAAGGAGCCTGAACCGCAGCAGTCCTCCGTCAAAGCGCTTCGGCTGTCAGCCTCGCTTCATACTAAACTGTCACTCTTGATCACTCATAATCAGCGCTTTGTCCCTCCCGCTCCTCGCGTCGTTCTCTCCTGTCCGTATACTTCTGCTCCTGCTGTGACATCATCCTCTGTCCGCCTTCTGCATCTTCGTGACTGCTTCCGCGTCACCTGCTCCCCTGCATATTCCACTGTCCCATTTTCCTGACATGTGTTTCTGACCACTGTGTTTCTGACCACTGTGTTTCTGACCATTGTGTTTCTGACCACTCTGTTTCTGACCAGTGTGTTTCTGACCACTGTGTTTCTGACCGTAGTGTTTATGACAAGTGTGTTTCTGACCAGTGTATTTCTGACCACTGTGGTTATGACCACCGTGTTTCTGACGACGGTGTTTCTGACCAGTGTGTTGCTGACCACTGCGTTTTCCGACCACTGTGTTTGAGACCAGTGTGTTTTTGACCACGGTGTTTCTGAACAGTGTGTTTATGACCACTGTTTTTCTGGCCACTGTGTTTCTAACCACTGTGTTTCTGACCACTGTGTTCCTGACCAGTGTGTTTCTGACCACAGTGTTTCTGACCAGTGTGTTTCTCACCACTGTGTTTCTGTCCACTGTGTTTCTGACCACTGTGTTTCTAACCAGTGTGTTTCTGACCAGTG
Source organism: Penium margaritaceum (assembly GCA_023375785.1). Taxonomy (NCBI): domain Eukaryota; kingdom Viridiplantae; phylum Streptophyta; class Zygnematophyceae; order Desmidiales; family Peniaceae; genus Penium; species Penium margaritaceum. The sequence continues at coordinate 535,759 of SZWC01000131.1, read as the reverse complement.
TGTTTCTGACCAGTGTGTTTCTGATAAGTGTGTTTCTGACCTATGTGTTTCTGCCTGTTGTGTTTCTGACCAGTGTGTTTCTGACAACTATGTTTCTTACCAGTGTGTTTTTGACCACTGTGTTTCTGACCAGTGTGTTTGTGAACAGCTTCTTTCTGCGCAATGTGTTTCTGACCACTTTGTTTCTGACCACTGTGTTTCTGACCAGTGTGTTAATGACCAGTGTGTTTCGGACCAGTGTGTTTCCAACCTGAGTGTTTCTGACCATTGTGTTTCTGACCACCTTGTTTCTGACAACTATTTTTCTGACCACTGTGTTTCTGACGAGTGTGTTTCTGACCACTGTATTTCTGACCACTGTGTTTCTGACCACTGTGTTTCTGGCCACTGTGTTTCTGACCAGTGTGATTCTGACAAGTGTGTTTCTGACCAGTGTGCTTCCGACCACTGTGTTTCTGACCAATGTGTTTCTGACCACTGTGTTTCTGACCACAGTGTTTCCGACATGTGCGTTTCTGACCACTGTGTTTCTGACCACTGTGTTTCTGACCACTGTGTTGCTGACCACTGTGTTTCTGATCAGTGTGTTTCCGAGCACTGCGTTTCTGACCAGTGTGTTTGTGATTAGTGTGGTTCCGACCAGGGTGTTTCTGACCACTGTGTTTCTGACCACTGTGTTTCTGACCGCTATGTTTCTGACCACTTTGTTTCTGATTAGTGTGCTTCTGACCAGTGTGTTTCTGACCACTGTGTTTCTGACCACTGTGTTTCTGACCACTGTGTTTATGACCAGTGTGTTTCTGACCACTGTGTTT
>SZWC01000131.1:515810-534745 GCA_023375785.1 Penium margaritaceum | reverse complement strand
TGTGTTTCTGACCACTGTGTTCCTGACCACTGTGTTTCTGACCACTGTGTTTCTGACCACTGTGTTTCTGACCGCTATGTTTCTGACCACTTTGTTTCTGATTAGTGTGCTTCTGACCAGTGTGTTTCTGACCACTGTGTTTCTGACCACTGTGTTTCTGACCAATGTGTTTCTAACCACTGTGTTTATGACCAGTGAGTTTCTGACCACTGTGTTTCTGACCTGTGAGTTTCTAACCACTGTCTTTCTGACCACTGTGTTTCTGACCACTCTGTTCCTGACCAGTGTGTTTCTGACCAGTGTGTTTCTAACCAGTGTGTTTCTGACAAGTGTGTTTCTAACCACTGTGTTCCTGACCACTGTGTTCCTGACCACTGTGTTTCTGACCACTGTGTTTCTGACCACTGTGTTTCTGACCAGTGTGTTTCTGACCAGTGTGTTTCTGACCACTGTGTTTCTGACCAGTGTGTTTCTGACCACTGTGTTTCTGACCACTGTGTTTCTGACCAGTGTGTTTCTGACCAGTGTGTTTCTGACCACTGTGTTTCTGACCAGTGTGTTTCTCAGCCATGTGTTTCTCATCCATGTGTTTCTGAACAGTGTGTTTCTGACCAGTGTATTTCTGACCACTGTGTTTCTGACCACTGTCTTTCTGACCACTATGTCTCTGACCACTGTGTTTCTGACCACTGTGTTTCTGACCACTATGTTTCTGACCACTGTCTTTCTGACCAGTGTGTTTCCGACCACTGTTTTTATGACCAGTGTGTTTCTGACCACTGTGTTTCTGACCACTATGCTTCTGACCAGTGTGTTTCTGACCCGTGTGTTTCTGACCACTGTATTTCTGACCAGTGTATTTCTGACCGATGTGCTTCTGACCAGTGTGTTTCTGACCAGTGTGTCTCTGACCACTGTGTTTCTGACCACTGTGTTTTTGACAACTGTGTTTCTGACAATTAGGTTTCTTACCACTGTGTTTCTGATTAGTGTTGTTCTGACCACTTTGTTTCTGACCACTGTGTTTCTGATCAGTGTGGTTCTGACCACTGTGTTTCTGACCACTGTGTTCCTGACCACTTTGTTTCTGACCACTGTGTCTCTGACCACTATATTTCTGACCACTGTGTTGCTGACCAGTGTGGTTGTGACCATTCTGTCTATGAACAGTGTATTTCTGACCACAATCTTTCTGACCAGTGTTTTTATGACCAGTGTGTTTTTGAGCAATGTGTTTATGATCACTGTGTTTCTGACCACTGTCATTCTGAACACTGTGTTTCTGACCAGTGTGTTTCTGATCATTGTGTTTCTGACTAGTGTGTTTCTGGCCACTGTGTTTCTGACCAGTGTGTTTCTGACCAGTGTGTTTCTGACCAGCGTGTTTCTGACCAGTTTGTTTCTGACCAATGTGTTGGTGACCAGTGTGTTTATGACCAGTGTGTTTCTGACCAGTGTGTTTCCGACCAGTGTGTTTCCGACCAGTGTGTTTCTGACCACTGTGTTTCTGACCACTTTGTTTCTGACCACTGTGTTTTTGACCACTGTGTTTCTGACCACTGTGTTTCTGACCATTGTGTTACTGACCACTGTGTTTCTGTCCAGTGTGTTTCTGACCACTGTGTTTCTGACCATTGTGTTACTGACCATTGTGTTTCTGACGAGTGTGTTTCTGACCACTGTCGGTCTGACCACAGTGTTTCTGACCAGTGTGTGTCTGACCAGTGTGTTTCTGACCACTGTGTTTATGACCAGTGTGTTTCTGACCAGTGTGTTTCTGTCCATAGTGTGTGTGACAAGTGTGTTTCTGCCCACTGTTTTTCTGACCACTGTGCTTGTGGCCACTGTGTTTCTGACCAGCGTGTTTATGACCAATGTGTTTCTCACCACCGTGTTTCTGACCAGTGTGTTTCTGACCGATGTGTTTCTGACCGGTGTGTTTTTAACCACTGTGTTTCTGACCAGTGTGTTTCTGACCACCGTGTTTCTGACAAGTGTGTTTCTGACCAGTGTGTTTCTGACCGATGTGTTTCTGACCGGTGTGTTTTTAACCACTGTGTTTCTGACCAGTGTGTTTCTGACCACCGTGTTTCTGACAACTGCATTTCTGACCATTATGTTTCTGAAAACAGTGTTTCTGACCAGTGTGTTTCTGACCACTGTATTTCTGACCATTGTGTTTCTGACCAGTGCGTTTCTGACCATTATGTTTCTGACCAGCATGTTATTGACCACCTTTTTTTATGACCAGTGTTTTCCTCGCCAGTGTGTTTCTGACCAGTGTGTTTCTGATCACTGTGTTTCTGACCACTGTCTTTTTGACCATTGTGTTTCTGACCAGTGTGTTTCTGATCATTGTGTCTCTGACCAGTGTGTTTCTGACCACTGTGTTTTTGACCACCGTGTTTCTGACCACTGTGTTTCTGACAAGTGTGTTTCTGACTAGTGCGTGTCTGACCAGTGTGTTTCTGACCAGTGTGTTTATGACCAGTGTGTTTCTGACCACTGTGTTTCTGACCACTTTGTTTCTGACCACTGTGTTTTTTACCACTGTGTTTCTGACCACTGTGTTTTGGACCATTGTGTTACTGACCACTATGTTTCTGTCCAGTGTGTTTCTGACCACTGTGTTTCTGTCCAGTGTGTTTCTGACCACGAATCTCAACAGACACGCTCAAACCAGAGCCGTGCACCGACACTGCCTCAAACCCAAGTTGCAGAACAATGCGACAAAAGGCGGTGCAACGCGAACCTCGCAACACATCGCGTAATTGACACGAAGAAGCGCCTCTACCGTGCAGGAGTCCTAGCGAAACACAGAAAACCACTTTGGGTATGATAGATCAATGTACTTTTGCTTCCGTTACTTCTATCATTAATTCAGTCACTCTCTCATCTTCGCTGCCGGCCTCATCTCTTTGTGTCCTCAGCAAGCTTGCCAACCTAGCATCGCTCGGATCAGTGGCTCGTGACTACACAATTCAAATCAACACTTGTATTATGTCAACGAGAGATACCTCCTCAAGTCGCTCATTCCCGACTTGCAGAATCCTGGCAGTGTTCATGACCAGTGCCTTTCTGACCACTGTTTTTATGACCACTGTGTTTCTGACCAGTGTGTTTCTGACCAATGTGTTTATGACCAGTGTGTTTCTGACCACTGTGTTTGTGACCACTGTGTTTCAGACCACTGTGTTTCTGACCAGTGTGTTTCTGACCAATGTGTTTATGACCAGTGTGTTTCTGACCACTGTGTTTGTGACCACTGTGTTTCAGACCACTGTGTTTCTGACCACTGTGTGTCTGACCACTGTGTTTCTGACCACTGGGTCTCTGACTACTGTGTTTATGACCACAGTGTTGCTGACCACCGTCTTTAGTTCCTAGTGTGGTTCTGACCACTGTGTTTCTGACCACTGTGTTTCTGACCACTGTGTTTCTGGCCAATGTGTTTCTGACCACTGTGTTTCGGACCAGTGTGTTTCTGACCAGTGTGCATCTGACCAGTGTATTTCTGACCACTGTGCTTCTGACAAGTGTGTTACTGACCACTGTGTTTCTGACCAGTGTGTTTCTGACCACTGTCTTTCTGACCACTGTGTTTCTGACCAGTGGGTTTCTGACCGCTGTGTTTCTGACCACTGTGTTTCTGACCACTGTGTTTGTGACCACTGTGTTTCTGACCACTGTGTTTCTGACCACTCTGTTTCTCACCACTGTGTTTCTGACTGCTGTATTTTTGACCACTGTGTTTATGACTTGTGTGTTTCTGACCACCGTGTTTCTGACCACTGTGTTTCTGACCACTCTGTTTCTCACCACTGTGTTTCTGACTGCTGTATTTTTGACCACTGTGTTTATGACTTGTGTGTTTCTGACCACCGTGTTTCTGACCAGTGTGTTTCTGACCACAGTCGTTCTGACCACTGTGTGTTCTGACCACTGTGGTTCTGACCTCTGTGTTTATGACCACTGCTTTTCTGACCACCGTGTTTATGACCACTGCTCATCTGACCACTGTGTTTCTGACCACTGTGTTTCCGACCACTGTGTTTCTGACCACGGTGTTTCTGACCACTGTGTTTCTTAAAAGTGTGTTTCTGACCACCATGTTTCTGACTAGTGTGCTTTGACCACTGTGTTTCTGACCACTGTGTTTCTGACCAGTGTGTTTCTGACCACTGTATTGCTGACAACTGTGTTCTGACCAGTGTGTTTCTGACCAGTGTGTTTCTGACAAGTGTGTTTCTGACCGCTGTGTTTCTGACCACCGTGTTTCTGACCACTATGTTTCGGACCACTGTGTTTCTGACCAGTGTGCTTGTGACCAGTGCGTTCCTGACCATAATGTTTCCGACCAGTGTGTTTCTGACCACTGTGTTTCTGACCATTGTGTGTTTGACCACTGTGTTTGTGACCCCTGTCTTTCTGACCAGCGTGTCTCATACCACAATGTTTCTGACCACTGTGTTTCTGACCACAGGGATTCTGACCAGTGTGTCTCTGACCAGTGTGTTTCTGACCACCGTGTTTCTGACCACTGTGTTTCTGACCACTGTGTTTCTGACCACTGTATTTCTGACCACTGTGGTTTTGACTAGTGTGTATCTGACGATTGTGTTTCTTACCACTGTGTTTCTGACCAGTGTGTTTCTGACCACTGTGTTTCTGACCACTGTGTTTCTGACCAGTATATTTTTCACCACCGTAATGCTGACCACCGTGCCTCTGACCACTCTGTTTCTGACCACTGTGTTTCTTACCACGGAGTTTCTGAGCACTGTGTCTCTGACCCGTGTGTGTCTGCCCAGTGTCTTTATGACCACTGTGTTTCTGACCACTGTGTTTCTGTCCAGTGTATTTCTGACCACTGTGTTTCTGACCGGTGTGTTTCTGACCACTGTGTTTCTGACCACTGTGTTTCTGACAAGTGTGTTTCTGACCAGTGTGTTTTGACCACTGTTTTTCTGACCAGTGTGTTTTTGACCAGTGTGTTTTTGACCAGTGTGTTTATGACCCTGTGTTTCTGACCACTGTGTTTCTGACCAGTGTGTTTGTGACCACTGTGTTTCTGACCACTGTATTTCCGACCACTGTGTTTCTGACCAGTGTGTTTGTGACCAGTGTGTTTCCGACCACTGTGTTTCTGACCATTGTGCTTCTGACCACTGTGTTTCTGACCACTGTGCTCCTGACCACTGTGTGTCTGACCACTGTGTTTCTGACCAGTGTGTTTCTGACCACTGTGTTTATGACCACTGTGTTGCTGACCTCTGTCTTTGTGACCAATGTGTTTCTGACCAGTGTGTTTCTGACCATTGTTTTCCTGACCACTGTGTTTCTGACCACTGTGTTTCTGACCACTGTGTTTCTGACCAGTGTGTTTCTGGACACTGTGTTTCTGACCAGTGTGTTTCTGACCACTGTGTTTCTGACCACTGTGTTTCTGACCAGTGTGTTTCTGACCACTGTGTTTCTGACCAGTGTATTTCTGACCACTGTGTTTCTGACCAGTGGGTTTCTGACCGCTGTGTTTCTGACCACTGTGTTTCTGACCACTGTGTTTCTGACAACTGTGTTTCTGACCATTGTGTTTCTGATCAATCTGTTTCTCACCACTGTGTTTCTGACTGCTGTATTTTTGGCCACTCTGTTTATGACTTGTGTGTTTCTGACCACCGTGTTTCTGACCAGTATGATTCTGACCACAGTGGTTCTGACCACTGTGTTTTCTGACAACTGTGGTTCTGACCACTGTGTTTATGACCACTGCTTTTCTGTCCACTGTGTTTATGACCACTGCTTATCTGACCACTGTGTTTCTGACCGGTGTGTTTCTGACAACTGTGTTTCTGACCACTGTGTTTCTGACCACTGTGTTTCTGACAAGTGTGTTTCTGACCAGTGTGTTTTGACCACTGTTTTTCTGACCAGTGTGTTTTTGACCAGTGTGTTTTTGACCAGTGTGTTTATGACCATGTGTTTCTGACCACTGTGTTTCTGACCAGTGTGTTTTTGACCCCTGTGTTTCTGACCACTGTGTTTCTGACCACTGTGTTTCTGACAAGTGTGTTTCTGACCAGTGTGTTTTGACCACTGTTTTTCTGACCAGTGTGTTTTTGACCAGTGTGTTTTTGACCAGTGTGTTTATGACCATGTGTTTCTGACCACTGTGTTTCTGACCAGTGTGTTTTTGACCACTGTGTTTCTGACCACTGTATTTCTGACCACTGTGTTTCTGACCAGTGTGTTTGTGACCAGTGTGTTTCCGACCACTGTCTTTCTGACCACTGTGCTTCTGACCACTGTGTTTCTGACCACTGTGCTCCTGACCACTGTGTCTCTGACCACTGTGTTTCTGACAAGTGTGTTTCTGACCACTGTGTTTATGACCACTGTGTTGCTGACCTATGTCTTTATGACCAGTGTGTTTCTGACCAGTGTGTTTCTGACCACTGTGTTTCTGACCAGTGTATTTCCGACCACTGTGTTTCTGACCACTATGTTTCTGACTGGTGGGTTTCTGACCGCTGTGTTTTTGACGGCTCTGTTTCTGACCAGTGTGTTCCTGACCACTGTGTTTCTGACCACCGTGTTTCTGACCGCTGTGTTCCTAACCATTGTGTTTCTCACTTGTATGTTTCTGACCACTGTGTTTCTGACCAGTGGGTTTCTGACCGCTGTGTTTCTGACCACTGTGTTTCTGACATTTGTGGTTCTGACAGCTGTGTTTATGACCACTGTGTTTCTGACCAATGTGTGTCCGACCACTGTGTTTCTGACCAGTGTGTTTCCGACAAGTGTGTTTCTGACCACTGTGTTTATGATCACTGTGTTTCTGACAACTTTGTTTCTGTCCAGTGTGTTTCTGACCACTGTGTTTCTGACCAGTGTGTTTCTCACCACTCTGTGTATGACCCTGTGTTTCTGACCAGTGTGTTTCTGACCAGTGTGTTTCTGACCAATGTGTTTCTGACCAGTGTCTTTCTCACCACTGTGTGTATGACTGTGTGTTTCTGACCACCGTGTTTCTGATCAGTGTGTTTCTGACCACTTTGTTTCTGACCACTGTGTTTCTGACCACTGTGTTTCTGACCACTGTGTTTCTGACCACTGTGTTTCTGACCAGTGTGTTTCTGACTACTGTGTTTCTGACCAGTGTGTTTCTGACCACTGTATGTCTGACGACTGTGTTTCTGACCACTGTGTTTCTGACCACCGTGTTTCTGGCCAGTGTGTTTATAACCACTGTGTTTCTGACCACTGTGTTTCTGACTAGTGTGTTTCTGACCAGTGTGTTTCCGACCATTGTGTTTCTGACCAGTGTGTTTCTGACCAGTGTGTTTCTGACCTCTGTGTTTCTGACCACTTTGTTTCTGACCAATGTGTTTCTGACTACTGTGTTTCTGACCACTGTGTTTGCGACCGCTGCGTTTCTGACCAGTGTGTTTCTTACCACTGTGTTTCTGACCGATGTGTTTCTGCCCAATGTGTCTCTGACCAGTCAGTTTCTGCCCACTGCGTTTCTGACCACTGTGTTTCTGACCACTGTGTTTCTGACCAGTGTGTTTCCGACCACTGTGTTTCTGTACAATGTGTTTCTGACCACTGTGTTTCTGATCACCATGTTTCTGACCACTGTGGTCATGACCAATGTATTTCTGACCAGCGTGTTTCTGACCAGTGCGTTTCTGACCACTGTGTTTCTGACCTGTGTGTTTCTGACCACTGTGTTTATGACCACTGTGTTTCTGACCACTCTGTTACTGACCACGGTGTTTCGGACCACTGTGTTTATGACCGGTTTGTTTCTGACCAGTTTGCTTCTGACCAGTTTGATTCTGACCAGTGTGTTTCTGACCCCTGTGTTTTTGACCAGGGTGTTTCTGACCAGTGTGTTTATGACCACTGTGTTTCTGACCAGTGTGTTTCTGACCAGTGTGTTTCTGACCACCGTGTTTCTGACCACTGTGTTTCTAAGCATTTTGTTTCTGACCAGTGTGCTTCTGCCCAGTGTAGTTCTGACCAGTGTGTTTCTGACCACTGTGTTTCGGACATGTGCGTTTCTGACCACTATGTTTCTGACCACTGTGTTTCTCACCAGTGTGTTTATGACCAGTGTGTTTGTGACCATTGTGTTTCGGACCAGTGTGTTTCTGACCAGTGTGTTTCTGACCACTGTGTTTCTGACCAGTGTGTTTCTGAGCAGTGTGTTGCTGACCAGGTGTTTCTGACGTGTGTGTTTTTGACCACTGTGTTTCTGACCACTGTGTTTTTGACCACTGTGATTCTGACCACTGTGTTTCTGACCACTGTGTTTCTGATCACGGTTTTTCTGACCAGTGTGTTTCTGCCCACTGTGTTTCTGACCAGTGTGTTTCTGACCAGTGTGTTTCTAACCAATGTGTTTCTAACCACTGTGTTTCTGACCACTGTGTTTCTGACCACTGTGTTTCTGACAAGTGTGTTTCTGACCAGTGTGTTTTGACCACTGTTTTTCTGACCAGTGTGTTTTTGACCAGTGTGTTTTTGACCAGTGTGTTTATGACCATGTGTTTCTGACCACTGTGTTTCTGACCAGTGTGTTTGTGACCACTGTGTTTCTGACCACTGTATTTCTGACCACTGTGTTTCTGACCAGTGTGTTTGTGACCAGTGTGTTTCCGACCACTGTGTTTCTGACCACTGTGCTTCTGACCACTGTGTTTCTGACCACTGTGCTCCTGACCACTGTGTCTCTGACCACTGTGTTTCTGACAAGTGTGTTTCTGACCACTGTGTTTATGACCACTGTGTTGCTGACCTATGTCTTTATGACCACTGTGTTTCTGACCACTGTGTTTCTGACCAGTGTATTTCCGACCACTGTGTTTCTGACCACTATGTTTCTGACCGGTGGGTTTCTGACCGCTGTGTTTTTGACCGCTGTGTTTCTGACCACTGTGTTCCTGACCACTGTGTTTCTGACCACCGTGTTTCTGACCGCTGTATTCCTAACCATTGTGTTTCTCACTTGTATGTTTCTGACCACTGTGTTTCTGACCATTGTGTGTCCGACCACTGTGTTTCTGACCAGTGTGTTTCGGACAAGTGTGTTTCTGACCACTGTGTTTATGATCACTGTGTTTCTGACAACTTTGTTTCTGTCCAGTGTGTTTCTGACCACTGTGTTTCTGACCAGTGTGTTTCTGACCACTATGTGTATGACCCTGTGTTTCTGACCAGTGTGTTTCTGACCAGTGTGTTTCTGACCAATGTGTTTCTGACCAGTGTCTTTCTGACCACTGTGTGTATGACCGTGTGTTTCTGACCACTGTGTTTCTGATCAGTGTGTTTCTGACCACTTTGTTTCTGACCACTGTGTTTCTGACCAATGTGTTTCTGACCACTGTGTTTCTGACCACTGTGTTTCTGACCACCGTGTTTCTGGCCACTGTGTTTATAACCACTGTGTTTCTGACCACTGTGTTTCTGACTAGTGTGTTTCTGACCAGTGTGTTTCCGACCATTGTGTTTCTGACCAGTGTGTTTCTGACCAGTGTGTTTCTGACCTCTGTGTTTCTGACCACTTTGTTTCTGACCAATGTGTTTCTGACTACGGTGTTTCTGACCACTGTGTTTGCGACCGCTGCGTTTCTGACCAGTGTGTTTCTTACCACTGTGTTTCTGACCGATGTGTTTCTGCCCAATGTGTCTCTGAGCAGTCAGTTTCTGCCCACTGCGTTTCTGACCACTGTGTTTCTGACCACTGTGTTTCTGACCAGTGTGTTTCTGACCACTGTGTTTCTGTACACTGTGTTTCTGACAACTGTGTTTCTGATCACCATGTTTCTGACCACTGTGGTCATGACCAATGTATTTCTGACCAGCGTGTTTCTGACCAGTGCGTTTCTGACCACTGTGTTTCTGACCAGTGTGTTTCTGACCACTGTGTCTATGACCACTGTGTTTCTGACCACTCTGTTACAGACCACGGTGTTTCGGACCACTGTGTTTATGACCGGTTTGTTTCTGACCAGTTTGCTTCTGACCAGTTTGTTTCTGACCAGTGTGTTTCTGACCCCTGTGTTTTAGACCAGGGTGTTTCTGACCAGTGTGTTTATGACCACTGTGTTTCTGACCAGTGTGTTTCTGACCTGTGTGTCTGTGACCGCTGTTTTTTCTGACCAGTGTGTTTCTGACCAGAGTTTTTCTGACTGCTGTTTTTCTGACCAGTGTGTTTCTGACCCGTGTGTTTCTGATGAGTATGTTTCTGACCACTGTGTTTCTGACCACTTTGTTTCTGACCAGTGTGTTTCTGACCACCGTGTTTCTGACCACTGTGTTTCTAAGCATTTTGCTTCTGACCAGTGTGCTTCTGCCCAGTGTAGTTCTGACCAGTGTGTTTCTGACCACTGTGTTTCGGACATGTGTGTTTCTGACCACTATGTTTCTGACCACTGTGTTTCTCACCAGTGTGTTTATGACCAGTGTGTTTGTGACCATTGTGTTTCTGACCAGTGTGTTTCTGACCAGTGTGTTTCTGACCACTGTGTTTCTGACCAGTGTGTTTCTGAGCAGTGTGTTGCTGACCAGGTGTTTCTGACCAGTGTGTTTCTGACCACTGTGTTTCTGACCACTGTGTTTTTGACCACTGTGATTCTGACCACTGTGTTTCTGACCACTGTGTTTCTGATCACGGTGTTTCTGACCAGTGTGTTTCTGCCCACTGTGTTTCTGACCAGTGTGTTTCTGACCAGTGTGTTTCTAACCAATGTGTTTCTGACCACTGTGTTTCTGACCACCCTGTTTCTGACCACTGTGTTTCTGACAACTGTGTTTCTCACCAGTGTTTCTGACCGCTGTGTTTCTGACCAGTGTGTTTCTGAGAAGTGTATTTCTGACAATTGCGTTTCTGACCACTGTGTGTCTGACCATTGTGTTTCCGACCATTGCGTTTCTGACCACTGTGTTTTTGACCAGTGTGCTTCTGACCAGTGTGTTTCTGACCACTGTGTTTCTGACCACTGTGTTTCTGACCACTGTGTTTCTGACCAGTGTGTTTCTGACCAGTGTGTTTCGAACCACTGTGTTTTTTACCACTGTGTTTCTGACCAGCGTGTTTCTGAGCACTGTGTTTCTGACCACTGTGTTTTTGACCACTGTGTTTCTGACCACTGTGTTTCTGACCAGTGTGTTTCTGACCAGTGTGTTTCTGACCACCGTGTGTATGACCATGTGTTTCTGACCACTGTGTTTCTGACCAGTCTGTTTTTGACCACTGTGTTTCTCACCAGTGTATTTCTGACCACTGTTTGTTTGACCCCGTGTTTCTGACCACTGTGATTCTGACCAGTGTGTTTCTGACCACTTTGTTTGTGACCACAGTGTTTCTGACCACTGTGTTTCAGACCACTGTGTTTATGACCACTGTGTTTCTTACCACTGTGTTTCTGACCACTATGTTTCTGACGGCTGTGTTTCTGGCCACTGTGTTTATGACCACCGTGTTTATGACCACCGTTTTTCTGACCAGTGTGTTTCTGACCAGTGTGTTTCCGACCATTGTGTTTCTGACCAGTGTGTTTCTGACCACTGTGTTTCTGACCATTGTGTTTCTGACCACTGTGTTTCTGACCAATGTCTTTCTGACTACTGTGTTTCTGACCACTGTGTTTGTGACCGCTGTGTTTCTGACCACTGTGTTTCTTACCACTGTGTTTCTGACGAGTGTGTTTCTGCCCACTGTGTTTTTGACCAGTCAGTTTCTGACCACTGCGTTTCTGACCAGCGTGTTTCTGACCACTGCGTTTTTGACCAGTATGTTTCCAACCACTGTGTTTCTGACCACCGTGTTTCTGACCACAGTGTTTTTGACCACTGTGTTCATGACCAATGTGTTTCTGACCAGCGTGTTTCTGACCACTGTGGTTCTGACCAGGGTGTTTCTGACCACTGCGTTTCTGACCACTGTGTTTCTGACCAGTGTGTTTATGACCACTCTGTTTCTGACCACGGTGTTTCGGACCACTGTGTTTATGACCAGTGTGTTTCTGACCAGTGTGTTTCTGACCAGTGTGTTTCTGACCCCTGTGTTTTTGGCCAGCGTGTTTCTGACCAGTGTGTTTCTCATCACTATGTTTCTGACCAGTGTGTTTCTGACCAGTGTGTTTGTGACCGCTGTTTTTCTGACCAGTGCGTTTCTGACCAGAGGTTTTCTGACCGCTGTTTTTCTGACCAGTTTGTTTCTGACCTGTGTGTTTCTGACCACCTCGTTCCTGACCACTGTGTTTGTGACCACCTCGTTCCTGACCACTGTGTTTGTGACCACCTCGTTCCTGACCACTGTGTTTGTGACCACCTCGTTCCTGACCACTGTGTTTGTGACCACCTCGTTCCTGACCACTGTGTTTGTGACCACCTCGTTCCTGACCACTGTGTTTGTGACCACCTCGTTCCTGACCACTGTGTTTGTGACCACCTCGTTCCTGACCACTGTGTTTGTGACCACCTCGTTCCTGACCACTGTGTTTGTGACCACCTCGTTCCTGACCACTGTGTTTGTGACCACCTCGTTCCTGACCACTGTGTTTGTGACCACCTCGTTCCTGACCACTGTGTTTGTGACCACCTCGTTCCTGACCACTGTGTTTGTGACCACCTCGTTCCTGACCACTGTGTTTGTGACCACCTCGTTCCTGACCACTGTGTTTGTGACCACCTCGTTCCTGACCACTGTGTTTGTGACCACCTCGTTCCTGACCACTGTGTTTGTGACCACCTCGTTCCTGACCACTGTGTTTGTGACCACCTCGTTCCTGACCACTGTGTTTGTGACCACCTCGTTCCTGACCACTGTGTTTGTGACCACCTCGTTCCTGACCACTGTGTTTGTGACCACCTCGTTCCTGACCACTGTGTTTGTGACCACCTCGTTCCTGACCACTGTGTTTGTGACCACCTCGTTCCTGACCACTGTGTTTGTGACCACCTCGTTCCTGACCACTGTGTTTGTGACCACCTCGTTCCTGACCACTGTGTTTGTGACCACCTCGTTCCTGACCACTGTGTTTGTGACCACCTCGTTCCTGACCACTGTGTTTGTGACCACCTCGTTCCTGACCACTGTGTTTGTGACCACCTCGTTCCTGACCACTGTGTTTGTGACCACCTCGTTCCTGACCACTGTGTTTGTGACCACCTCGTTCCTGACCACTGTGTTTGTGACCACCTCGTTCCTGACCACTGTGTTTGTGACCACCTCGTTCCTGACCACTGTGTTTGTGACCACCTCGTTCCTGACCACTGTGTTTGTGACCACCTCGTTCCTGACCACTGTGTTTGTGACCACCTCGTTCCTGACCACTGTGTTTGTGACCACCTCGTTCCTGACCACTGTGTTTGTGACCACCTCGTTCCTGACCACTGTGTTTGTGACCACCTCGTTCCTGACCACTGTGTTTGTGACCACCTCGTTCCTGACCACTGTGTTTGTGACCACCTCGTTCCTGACCACTGTGTTTGTGACCACCTCGTTCCTGACCACTGTGTTTGTGACCACCTCGTTCCTGACCACTGTGTTTGTGACCACCTCGTTCCTGACCACTGTGTTTGTGACCACCTCGTTCCTGACCACTGTGTTTGTGACCACCTCGTTCCTGACCACTGTGTTTGTGACCACCTCGTTCCTGACCACTGTGTTTGTGACCACCTCGTTCCTGACCACTGTGTTTGTGACCACCTCGTTCCTGACCACTGTGTTTGTGACCACCTCGTTCCTGACCACTGTGTTTGTGACCACCTCGTTCCTGACCACTGTGTTTGTGACCACCTCGTTCCTGACCACTGTGTTTGTGACCACCTCGTTCCTGACCACTGTGTTTGTGACCACCTCGTTCCTGACCACTGTGTTTGTGACCACCTCGTTCCTGACCACTGTGTTTGTGACCACCTCGTTCCTGACCACTGTGTTTGTGACCACCTCGTTCCTGACCACTGTGTTTGTGACCACCTCGTTCCTGACCACTGTGTTTGTGACCACCTCGTTCCTGACCACTGTGTTTGTGACCACCTCGTTCCTGACCACTGTGTTTGTGACCACCTCGTTCCTGACCACTGTGTTTGTGACCACCTCGTTCCTGACCACTGTGTTTGTGACCACCTCGTTCCTGACCACTGTGTTTGTGACCACCTCGTTCCTGACCACTGTGTTTGTGACCACCTCGTTCCTGACCACTGTGTTTGTGACCACCTCGTTCCTGACCACTGTGTTTGTGACCACCTCGTTCCTGACCACTGTGTTTGTGACCACCTCGTTCCTGACCACTGTGTTTGTGACCACCTCGTTCCTGACCACTGTGTTTGTGACCACCTCGTTCCTGACCACTGTGTTTGTGACCACCTCGTTCCTGACCACTGTGTTTGTGACCACTGTGTTCCTGACCAGTGTGTTTCTGACCACTGTGTCTCCGACCAGGGTGTTTCTGACCATTGTGTTTTTGACAAGTGTGTTTCTGACCATGGTGTTTCTGACCAATGTGTTTCTGACCACCTCGTTCCTGACCACTGTGTTTCTGACCACTGTTTTCATGACCAATGTGTTTCTGACAAGTGTGTTTCTGACCGGTGTGTTTCTGACCAGTGTGTTTCTGACCAGTGTGCTTCTAACCATTGTGTTTCTAACCAGTGTGTTTCTGACCACTGTGTTTCTGACCATTGTGTTTCTGACCACTGTCTTTCTGACCACTGTGTCTCTGACCACTGTGTGTCTGACAACTGTGTTTCTGACCACTGTGTTCCCGACCATTGTATTTCTGACCGGTTTGTTTCTGACCAGTGTGTTTCTGACCACCGTGTTTCTGACCACTGTGTTTCTGACCAGTGTGTTTCTGACCAGTGTGTTTCTGACCCCTGTGTTTTTGGCCAGCGTGTTTCTGACCAGTGTGTTTCTGATCACTATGTTTCTGACCAGTGTGTTTCTGACCAGTGTGCTTCTGACCACTGTGTTTCTGACCACTGTGTTCCTGACCACTGTGTTTCTGACCAGTGTGTTTATGACCAGTGTATTTCTGACCTGTGTGTTTCTGACCACTGTGTTTCTGACCATTGTGTTTCTGACCACTATCTTTCTGACCACTGTGTCTCTGACCACTGTGTGTCTGACAACTGTGTTTCTGACCACTGTGTTCCCGACCATTGTATTTCTGACCGGTTTGTTTCTGACCAGTGTGTTTCTGACCACCGTGTTTCTGACCACTGTGTTTCTGACCAGTGTGTTTATGACCAGTGTATTTCTGACCTGTGTGTTTCTGACCTGTGTGTTTCTGACCAGTGTGTTTGTAACCACTGTGTTTCTGAGCAGTGTGATTCCGACCACTGTGTTTCTCACCACCGTGTTTTTGCCCACTGTGTTTCAGACCAGTGTGTTTCACACCAGTGTGTTTTTGACCAGTGCGTTTCTGACCATTGTGTTTCTGGCCAGTGTGTTTCTGACCACTGTTTCTGACCACTGCGGTTTGACCAGTGTGTTTCTGACCACTGTGTTTCTGACCATTGTGTTTCTGACTAGTGTGGTTCAGACCCGTGTGTTTCTGACCAGTTTGTTTCTCAGCAGCTGTGTTTCTGACCACTGTGTTCCTGAGCAGGGTGTTCCTGACCACTGTGTTTCTGACCAGTGTGTTTCTGACAAGTGTGTTTCTGACCACTGCGTTTCTGACCACTGTATTTCTGACCACTGTCTTTCTGACCACAGTGTTTCTGACCACTGTGTGTCTCACCACTGTGTTTCTGACCACTGTGTTTCTAACCAGTGTATTTATGACCAGTTTGTTTCTGACCACCCTGTTTCTGACCACCGTGTTTCTGACCAATGTGTTTCTGACCAGTGTGTTTCTGACCAGTGTGTTTGTGACCAGTGTGTTTATGACCACTGTGTTTCTGACCAATGTGTTTCTGACCAGTGTGTTTCTGACCACAGTGTTTATGACCACTGTGTTTCTGACCACTGTGTTTCTGACCAGTGTGTTTCTGACCTGTGTGTTTCTGACCACCGTGTTTCTGACCACTGTGTTTCTGACCACTGTGGTTTTGACTAGTATGTATCTGACCACTGTGTTTCTGACCACTGTATTTCTGACCACTGTGTTTCTGACCACTGTGTTTCTGACCAGCGTGTTTCTGACCAGTGTGTTTCTAACCAGTGTGTTTCTGAACAGTGTGTTTCTGACCAGTGTATTTCTGACCACTCTGTTTCTGACCATTGTTTTTCTGACCACTGTGTTTCAGACCAGTGTGTTTCTGACCACTGTGTTTATGACCACTGTGTTTCTGACCACTGTGTTTCTAACCAATGTGTTTCTGACCACTGTGTTTCTGACCTGTGTGCTTGTGACCAGTGTGTTTCTGACCAGTGTGTGTCTGACCACTGTGTTTCCGACCAGTGTGTTTCTGACCAGTGTGTTTCTGACCAGTGTGTATCTGACCAGTGTGTTTCTGACCAGCGTGTTTCTCACCAGTGTGTTTATGACCACTGTGTTTCTGACCAGTGTGTCTATAACCAGTGTGTTTCTAACCACTACGTTTCTGACCAGTGTGTTTCTGACTAGTGTGTTTCTGACCAAGGTTTTTCAGACCAGTGTGTTTCTGACCAGTGTGTTTCTGACCAGTGTGCGTTAGACCAGAGTGTTTTTTACCATTGTTTCTGGCCATTGTGTGGCTGACCACCGTGTTTCTGAGCACTGCGTTTCTGACCAATGTGTTTCTGACTAGTGTGTTTCTGACCAGTGTGTCTCTGACCAGTGTGTTTCTGACCAGTGTGTTTATGACCAGTGTGTTTCTGACCAGTGTGTTTCTGACCACTGTTTTTTGAGTAGTGTGTTTCTGACCACTGTGTTTCTGACCAGTGTGTTTGTGAAGACAGTGTTTATGACCACTGTGTTTCTGACAAGTGTGTTTCTGACCATTGTGTTCCTGACCAGTGTGTTCCTGACCAGTGTGTTTTTGACCACTGTGTTTGTTACCAGTGTGTTTCTGACCAATGTGTTTCTGACCCGTGTGTTTCTGACCAATGTGTTTCTGACCACTGTCTTTCTGACCACTTTTTTTCTGACCACTGTGTTCATGACAACTGTGCTTATGACCAGTGTGTCTCTGACGACTATGTTTCTGACTAGTGTCTTTATGACCAGTGAGTTTCTGACCACTGTGTTTCTGAAAACTGTGTTTGTGACCACTGTGTTTCTGACCACTGTGTTTCTGACCACTGTGTTTCTGTACACTATGTTTCTGATCACTCTGTTTCTGACCACCGTGTTTCTGTCCACGGTGTTCATGACCAATGTGCCTCTGACCAGTGTGTTTCTAACCACTGTGTTTCTCAACAGCGTGTTTCTGACCACTGCGTTTCTGTCCACGGTGTTTCTGACTTGGGTATTTCTGACCATTGTGTTTCTGACCACTGTGTTTCCGACCACTGTCTGTCGAACCACTATGTTTCTGACCACTGTATTTCCGACCACTGTGTTTCTGACCACTGTGTTTCTGACCACTGTGCTTCTGACCACTGTGTTTCTGACCAGTGTGTGTCTGACCAGTGTGTTTCTGACCAGTGTGTTTCTCAGCAGTGTGTTAGTGACCACTGTGTTTCTCACCATTGTGTTTCTGACCATTGTGTTTCTGACCAGTGTGTTTCTCACCAGTGTGTCGATGAACAGTGTGTTCATGAACACCGTGTTTCTGACTAGTGTGTTTCTGACCTGTGTGCTTCCGACCAGTGTGTTTCTGACCAGTGTGTTTCTGACCACTGTTTCTGACCACCGGGTTTCTGACCACTGTGTTTCTGACCGCTGTGTTTCTGACCACTGTGTTTCTCACCACTGTGTTTCCGACCACTGTGTTCCTGCCCTGTGTGTGTGTGACCACTGCGTTTCTGACCATTGTGTGTCTGACCACTGCGTTTATGACCAGTGTGTTTCTGACCAGTGTGTTTCTGACCAGTGAGTTTTTGACCAGTGTGTTTCTCACCCGTGTGTTTCTCACCAGTGTGTTTCTGACCAGTGTGTTTCTGACCACTGTTTTCCTCACCACTGTGTTTCTGACCGTAGTGTTTCTTACCACTGTGTTTATGACCCTGTGTTTGTTACCACTATGTTTCTGACCAGTGTGTTTCTGACCACTGTGTTTCTGACCAGTGTGTTTCTCACCACTGTGTTTCCGACCAGTGTGTTTCTGACCACTGTGTTTCTGACCACTGTGTCTCGGACTACTGTGTTCATGACCACTGTGTTTCTGACCAGTGTGTCACTGACCACTGTGTTTCTGACTAATGTGTTTATGGCCACTGTGTTTCTGACCACCGTGTTTCTGACCAGTGTGTTTCTGACCACTTGGTTTAAGACCAATGTGTTTCTGACCATTGTGTTTCTGACCACTGTGTTTTTGACCACTGTGATTCTGACCACAGTGTTTCTGACCAGTGTGCTTCTGACCACTGTGTTTCTGACCAGTGTGTTTAGGACCACTGTGTTTCTGTTCAGTGTGTTTCAGACCAGTGTGTTTCTGACCACAGTGTTTCTGACCAATGTGTTTCTGACCACTGTGTTATTGATCAGTGTGTTTCTGACCACTGTTTTTCTAACCATTGTGTTGCTGACCAGTGTGTTTCTTAGCAGTGTGTTTCTGACCACCGTGTTTTTGACCACTGTGTTTCTGACCACTGTGTTTTTGACCACTGTGTTTTTGACCAATGTATTTCTTACCAGTGTGTTTTTTACCAGTGTGTTTCTGACCAGTGTGTTTCTAGCCAGTGTGTTTCTGACAAGTGTGTTTCTGACCACTGTGTTCCTGACCACTGTGTTTCTGACCACTGTGTTTCTGACCACTGTGTTTCTGACCACTGTGTTTCTGACCACTATGTTTCTGACCACTGTGTTTCTGACCACTGTGTTTCTGACCACTGG
>SZWC01000131.1:502735-515691 GCA_023375785.1 Penium margaritaceum | reverse complement strand
TGACCAGTTTGTTTCTGACCACTGTGTTTCTGACCACTGTGTTTCTGACCACTGTGTTTCTGACCACTGTGTTTCTGACCAGTGTGTTTCTGTCCACTGTGTTTCTGACCAGTGTGTTTCTCAGCCATGTGTTTCTCAGCCATGTGTTTCTGAACAGTGTGTTTCTGACCAGTGTGTTTCTGACCACTGTGTTTCTGACCACTGTCTTTCTGACCACTATGTCTCTGACCACTGTGTTTCTGACCACTGTGTTTCTGACCACTGTGTTTCTGACCACTGTCTTTCTGATCAGTGTGTTTCCGACCACTGTTTTTATGACCAGTGTGTTTCTGACCACTGTGTGTCTGACCACTGTGCTTCTAACCAGTGTGTTTCTGACCCGTGTGTTTCTGACCTCTGTATTTCTGACCAGTGTATTTCTGACCGATGTGTTTCTGACCAGTGTGTTTCTGACCAGTGTGTCTCTGACCACTGTGTTTCTGACCACTGTGTTTTTGACAACTGTGTCTCTGACAATTAGGTTTCTTACCACTGTGTTTCTGATTAGTGTCTATCTGACCACTGTGTTTCTGACCACTGTGTTTCTGATCAGTGTGGTTCTGACCACTGTGTTTCTGACCACTATGTTCCCGACCACTTTATTTCTGACCACTGTGTCTCTGACCACTATATTTCTGACCACTGTGTTGCTGACCAGTGTGTTTGTGACCATTGTGTTTATGAACAGTGTATTTCTGACCACAATATTCCTGACCATTGTTTTTATGACCAGTGTGTTTTTGACCAATGTGTTTATGATCACTGTGTTTCTGACCACTGTCATTCTGAACACTGTGTCTCGGACCAGTGTGTTTCTGATCATTGTGTTTCTGACCAGTGTGTTTCTGGCCACTGTGTTTCTGACCAGTGTGTTTCTGACCAGTGTGTTTCTGACCAGCGTGTTTCTGACCAGTGTGTTTCTGACCAGTGTGTTTCTGGCCACTGTGTTTCTGACCAGTGTGTTTCTGACCAGTGTGTTTCTGACCAGCGTGTTTCTGACCAGTGTGTTTCTGACCAATGTGTTTCTGACCAGTGTGGTTATGACTAGTGTGTTTCTGACCAGTGTGTTTCCGACCAGTGTGTTTCCGACCAGTGTGTTTCTGACCACTGTGTTTCTGACCACTTTGTTTCTGACCACTGTGTTTTCGACCACTGTGTTTCTGACCACTGTGTTTCTGACCATTGTGTTACTGACCACTGTGTTTCTGTCCAGTGTGTTTCTGACCACTGTGTTTATGACCATTGCGTTTCTTACAAGTGTGTTTCTGACCAGTGTGTTTCTGACCAGTGTTTTCTGACCAGTGTGTTTCTGACCAGTGTGTTACTGACCATTGTGTTTCTGACGAGTGTGTTTCTGACCAGTGTGTTTCTGACCAGTGTTTTCTGACCAGTGTGTTTCTGACCAGTGTGTTACTGACCATTGTGTTTCTGACGAGTGTGTTTCTGACCACTGTCGGTCTGACCACAGTCTTTCTGACCAGTGTGTGTCTGTCCAGTGTGTTTCTGACCACTGTGTTTATGACCAGTGTGTTTCAGACCATTGTGTTTCTGTCCATAGTGTTTGTGACAAGTGTGTTTCTGCCCACTGTGTTTCTGACCACTGTGCTTCTGGCCACTGTGTTTCTGACCAGCGTGTTTCTGACCACTGTGTTTCTCACCACCGTGTTTCTGACCAGTGTGTTTCTGACCGGTGTGTTTCTGACCGGTGTGTTTTAAACCACTGTGTTTCTGACCAGTGTGTTTCTGACCACCGTGTTTCTGACAACTGCATTTCTGACCATTATGTTTCTGACAACAGTGTTTCTGACCAGTGTGTTTTTGACCACTGTATTTCTGACCACTGTGTTTCTGACCAGTGCGTTTCTGACCATTATGTGTCTGACCAGTATGTTATTGAACACCTTTTTTTCTGACCAGTGTTTTCCTCGCCAGTGTGTTTCTGACCAGTGAGTTTCTGATCACTGTGTTTCTGACCACTGTCTTTCTGACCATTGTGTTTCTGACCAGTGTGTTTCTGATCACTGTGTCTCTGACCAGTGTGTTTCTGACCACTGTGTTTTTGACCACCGTGTTTCTGACCACTGTGTTTCTGACAAGTGTGTTTCTGACCAGTGCGTGTCTGACCAGTGTGATTCTGACCAGTGTGTTTATGACCAGTGTGTTTCTGACCACTGTGTTTCTGACCACTTTGTTTCTGACCACTGTGTTTTTGACCACTGTGTTTCTGACCACTGTGTTTCTGACCATTGTGTTACTGACCACTGTGTTTCTGACCACTTTGTTTCTGACCACTGTGTTTTTGACCACTGTGTTTCTGACCACTGTGTTTCTGACCATTGTGTTACTGACCACTGTGTTTCTGTCCAGTGTGTTTCTGACCACTGTGTTTCTGTCCAGTGTGTTCCTGACCACGAATCTCAACAGACACGCTCGAACGAGAGCCAAGCACCGACACCGCCTCAAACCCAAGTTCCGGAACAATGCGACAAAAGGCGGTGCAACGCGAACCTCGCAACACATCGCCTAATCGACACGAAGAAGCGCCTCTACCGCGCAGGGGTCCTAGCAAAACACAGAAAACCACTTTGGGGATGATAGATCAATGTACTTTTGCTTCCGTTACTTCTATCCTTAATTCAGTCACTCTCTCATCTTTGCTGCCGCCTTCATCTCTTTGTGTCCTCAGCAAGCTTGCCAACCTAGCATCGCTCAGATCATTGGCTCGTAACTACACAATTCAACTCAACACTTGTATTCTGTCAACGAGCGATACCTCCTCAAGTCGCTCGTTCCTGACTTGCAGAATACTGACAGTGTTAATGACCAGTGCCACTCTGACCACTGTTTTTATGACCACTGTGTTTCTGACCAGTGTGTTTCTGACCAATGTGTTTATGACCAGTGTGTTTCTGACCACTGTGTTTGTGACCACTGTGTTTCAGACCACTGTGTTTCTGACCACTGTGTGTCCGACCACTGTGTTTCTGACCACTGGGTCTCTCACTACTGTGTTTATGACCACAGTGTTGCTGACCACCGTCTTTAGGACTAGTGTGGTTCTGACCACTGTGTTTCTGACCACTGTGTTTCAGACCACTGTGTTTCTGACCAATGTGTTTCTGACCACTGTGTTTCGGACCAGTGTGTTTCTGACCAGTGTGTATCTGACCAGTGTATTTCTGACCACTGTGCTTCTGACAAGTGTGTTTCTGACCACTGTGTTTCTGACCAGTGTGTTTCTGACCACTGTCTTTCTGACCACTGTGTTTCTGACCAGTGGGTTTCTGACCGCTGTGTTTCTGACCACTGTGTTTCTGACCACTGTGTTTCTGACCACTGTGTTTCTGACCACTGTGTTTCTGACCACTCAGTTTCTCACCACTGTGTTTCTGACTGCTGTATTTTTTACCACTGTCTTTATGACTTGTGTGTTTCTGACCACTGTGTTTCTGACCAGTGTGTTTCTGACCACAGTGGTTCTGACCACTGTGTGTTCTGACCACTGTGGTTCTGACCACTGTGTTTATGACCACTGCTTTTCTGATCACTGTGTTTATGACCACTGCTTATCTGACCACTGTGTTTCTGACCACTGTTTTTCCGACCACTGTGTTTCTGACCACAGTGTTTCTGACCACTGCGTTTCTTAAAAGCGTGTTTCTGACCACCATGTTTCTGACTAGTGTGCTTTGACCACTGTGTTTTTGACCACTGTGTTTCTGACCAGAGTGTTTCTGACCACTGTATTGCTGACAACTCTGTTCTGACCAGTGTGTTTCTGACCAATGTGTTTCTGACAAGTGTGTTTCTGACCGCTGTGTTTCTGACCACCGTGTTTCTGACCACTATGTTTCGGACCATTGTGTTTCTGACCAGTGTGCTTGTGACCTGTGTGTTCCTGACCATTATGTTTCCGACCAGCGTGTTTCTGACCACTGTGTTTCTGACCCCTGTGTGTTTTACCACTGTGTTTGTGACCACTGTCTTTCTGACCAGTGTGTCTCAGACCACAATGTTTCTGACCACTGTGTTTCTGACCACAGGGATTCTGACCAGTGTGTCTCTGACCAGTGTGTTTCTGACCACCGTGTTTCTGACCACTGTGTTTCTGACCACTGTGTTTCTGACCACTGTATTTCTGACCACTGTGGTTTTGACTAGTGTGTATCTGACGACTGTGTTTCTTACCACTGTGTTTCTGACCAGTGTGTTTCTGACCACTGTGTTTCTGACCACTGTGTTTCTGACCAGTGTATTTTTCACCACCGTAATGCTCACCACCGTGCCTCTGACCACTGTGTTTCTGACCACTGTGTTTCTTACCACGGAGATTCTGAGCACTGTGTTTCTGACCCGTGTGTTTCTGCCCAGTGTCTTTATGACCACTGTGTTTCTGACCACTGTGTTTCTGACCAGTGTATTTCTGACCACTGTGTTTCTGACCGGTGTGTTTCTGACCACTGTGTTTCTGACCACTGTGTTTATGACCACTGTGTTTCTGACCACTGTGTTTCTGACCAGTGTATTTCTGACCACTGTGTTTCTGACCGGTGTGTTTCTGACCACTGTGTTTCTGACCACTGTGTTTCTGACAAGTGTGTTGCTGACCAGTGTGTTTTGACCACTGTTTATCTGACCAGTGTGTTTTTGACCAGTGTGTTTATGACCCTGTGTTTCTGACCACTGTGTTTCTGACCAGTGTGTTTGTGACCACTGTGTTTCTGACCACTGTATTTCTGACCACTGTGTTTCTGACCAGTGTGTTTGTGACCACTGTGTTTCTGACCACTGTATTTCTGACCACTGTGTTTCTGACCAGTGTGTTTGTGACCAGTGTGTTTCCGACCACTGTGTTTCTGACCACTGTGCTTCTGACCACTGTGTTTCTGACCACTGTGCTCCTAACCACTGTGTGTCTGACCACTGTGTTTCTGACAAGTGTGTTTCTGACCACTGTGATTATGACCACTGTGTTGCTGACCTCTGTCTTTATGACCAGTGTGTTTCTGTCCAGTGTGTTTCTGACCACTGTGTTTCTGACCACTGTGTTTCTGACCACTGTGTTTCTGACCACTGTGTTTCTGACCAGTGTGTTTCTGGACACTGTGTTTCTGACCAGTGTGCTTCTGACCACTGTGTTTCTGACCAGTGTATTTCTGACCACTGTGTTTCTGATCACTATGTTTCTGACCAGTGGGTTTCTGAACGCTGTGTTTTTTACCGCTGTGTTTCTGACCACTGTGTTCCTGACCACTGTGTTTCTGACCACCGTGTTTCTGACCGCTGTATTCCTAACCACTGTGTTTCTCACTTGTATGTTTCTGACCAGTGTGTTTCTGACCAGTGGGTTTCTGACCGCTGTGTTTCTGACCACTGTGTTTCTGTCATTTGTTGTTCTAACCACTGTGTTTATGACCACTGTGTTTCTTACCAATGTGTGTCTAAGGGTGCACACCGGGTAAGATTCCCGGATCTCAGGTTGGATCCTGGTCCCCGGTTCCGGATCCTAGGAAGGATTTGGATCCTCGGATCCAAGAAAAGATCCCCGTATCCTATGGATCCCCGAATCTTTTCCAAATCCTATAGGCTGAGCAAGGATAATGCCTTACATTTTTTACTCCTAGCCCCGTTTTGCCCTCTTTTTTATGTGGTGAAAAGATCCCCGGATCCCGGATCGAATCTTGATCAAGGATCCGGATCCCCGGATCCGGATCCGGATCCGGATTCCCGGATAAGATCCCCGGATCCCGGATCGAATCTTGATCAAGGATCCGGATCCCCGGATCCGGATCCGGATCCGGATTCCCGGATAAGATCCCCGGATCCTAGGATTTGGTGTGCAGCCTTATGTTTGTCTGACCACTGTGTTTCTGACCAGTGTCTTTCTGACCAGTGTGTTTCTGACCACTGTGTTTATGATCACTGTGTTTCTGACAACTTTGTTTCTGTCCAGTGTTTTTTCTGACCACTTTGTTTCTGACCACTGTGTTTCTGACCACTGTGTTTCTGACCACTGTGTTTCTGACCACTGTGTTTCTGACCAGTGTGTTTCTGACCACTGTGTTTCTGATCACTGTGTTTCTGACAACTTTGTTTCTGTCCAGTGTTTTTTCTGACCACTTTGTTTCTGACCACTGTGTTTCTGACCACTGTGTTTCTGACCACTGTGTTTCTGACCACTGTGTTTCTGACCAGTGTGTTTCTGACCACTGTGTTTCCGACCAGTGTGTTTCTGACCACTGTATGTCTGACCACTGTGTTTCTGACCACTGTGTTTCTGACCACCGTGTTTCTGGCCACTGCGTTTGTAACCACTGTGTTTCTGACCACTGTGTTTCTGACTAGTGTGTTTCTGACCAATGTGTTTCCAACCATTGTGTTTCTGACCAGTGTGTTTCTGACCAGTGTGTTTCTGAGCACTTCGTTTCTGACCAATTTATTTCTGACTACTGTGTTTCTGACCACTGTGTTTGCGACCGCTGCGTTTCTGACCAGTGCGTTTCTTACAACTGTGTTTCGGACCAGTGTGTTTCTGCCCAATGTGTCTCTGACCAGTCAGTTTCTGCCCACTGCTTTTCTGACCACTGTGTTTCTCACCACTGTGTTTCTGACCGGTGTGTTTCCGACCGCTGTGTTTCTGTACACTGTGTTTCTGACCACTGTGTTTCTGATCACCGTGTTTCTGACCACTGTGGTCATGGCCAATGTATTTCTGACCAGCGTGTTTCTGACCAGTGCATTTCTGACCACTGTGTTTCTGACCAGTGTGTTTCTGACCACTGTGTTTATGACCACTGTGTTTTTGACCACTCTGTTACTGACCACGGTGTTTCGGACCACTGTGTTTATGACCGGTTTGTTTCTGACCAGTTTGCTTATGACCAGTTTGTTTCTGACCAGTGTATTTCTGACCCCTGTGTTTTTGACCAGGGTGTTTCTGACCAGTGTGTTTATGAACACTGTGTTTCTGACCAGTGTGTTTCTGACCTGTGTGTCTGTGACCGCTGTTTTTTCTGACCAGTGTGTTTCTGACCAGAGTTTTTCTGACTGCTGTTTTTCTGACCAGTGTGTTTCTGACCCGTGTGTTTCTGATGAGAATGTTTCTGACCACTGTGTTTCCGACCACTTTGTTTCTGACCAGTGTGTTTATGACCACCGTGTTTCTGACCACTGTGTTTCTAAGCATTGTGTTTCTGACCAGTGTGCTTCTGCCCAGTGTAGTTCTGACCAGTGTGTTTCTGACCACTGTGTTTCGGACATGTGTGTTTCTGACCACTATGTTTCTGACCACTGTGTTTCTCACCAGTGTGTTTCTGACCGTTGTATTTGTGACCATTGTGTTTCTGACCAGTGTGTTTCTGACCAGTGTGTTTCTGACCACTGTGTTTATGACCAGTGTGTTGCTGACCAGGTGTTTGTGACCAGTGTGTTTCTGACCACTGTGTTTCTGACCACTGCGTTTTTTACCACTGTGATTCTGACCACTGTGTTTCTGACCATTGTGTTTCTGATCACGGTGTTTCTGACCAGTGTGTTTCTGCCCACTGTGTTTCTGACCAGTGTGTTTCTGACCAGTGTGTTTCTAACCAATTTGTTTCTGACCACTGTGTTTCTGACCACCCTGTTTCTGACCACTGTGTTTCTGACAACTGTGTTTCTCACCACTGTGTTTCTGACCGCTGTGTTTCTGACCAGTGTGTTTCTGAGAACTGTGTTTTGGACAATTGTGTTTCTTACCACCGTGTGTCTGACCAGTGTGTTTCTGACCACTGCGTTTCTGACCACTGTGTTTTTGACCAGTGTGCTTCTGACCAGTGTGTTTCTGACCACTGTGTTTCTGACCACTGTGTTTCTGACCACTGTGTCTCTGACCACTGTGTTTCTGACCGGTGTGTTTCGAGCCACTGTGTTTTTAACCACTGTGTTTCTGACCCGCGTGTTTCTGAGCACTGTGTTTCTGACCACTGTGTTTCTGACCACTGTGTTTGTGACCGCTGTGTTTCTGACCACTGTGTTTCTTACCACTGTGTTTCTGACAAGTGTGTTTCTGCCCACTGTGTTTTTGACCAGTCAGTTTCTGACCACTGTGTTTCTGCCCACCGTGTTTATGACCACCGTGCTTCTGACCAGTGTGGTTCTGACCACTGTGTTTCTGACCACTGTATTTCTGACTAGTGTGTTTCTGACCAGTGTGATTCTGACCAGTGTGTTTCTGACCACTGTGTTTCTGACCGTTGGGTTTATGACCACCGTGTTTGTGACCAGTGTGTTACTTAACTCTGTGTTTCCGATCACTGTGTTTCTGACAAGTTTGTTTCTGACCACTGTGTTTCTGACCACTGTGTTTCTGACAAACGTGTTTCGGACCAGTGTGTTTCTGACCAGTGTGTTTCTGACCACTGTGTTTCTGAACACTGGTTGCTGACCACTGTGTTTATGACTAGTGTGTTTCTAACCCGTGTGTTTCTGACCACTGTGTTTCTGGCCAGTGTGTGTCAGACCAGTGTGTTTCTGACCAGTGTGTTTCTGACCGCTTTGTTTTTGACCACTGTATTTCTAACCCGTGTGTTTTCTGACCATTGTGTTTCTGACCACTGAGTTTCCGACAACTGTGTTTTTTACCATTGTGTTTCTGATAACGGTGTTTCTGGCCAGTATGCCTCTAACCACTGTGTTTCTGACCAGTGTGTTTCTGACCACTTTGTTTTGTAACAGTGTGCCTATGACCAGTGTGTTTCTGACCACTGTGTTTCTGACCAGTGTGTTTCTGACGAGTGGGTTTCTGACCAGTGTGTTTCTGACCACTTGGTTTTAAGGGTGATACCGAGTCCAAAATCCTGAGTCTAGCTTTGGACTCGGACGTGAGAGTCCGAGTCCAGTCCTGGACTTGGACTTGCGAATCCGACTCCAGGACTCGCGAGTCCAGGACTCGCGAGTCCAATGGCACTTGGACTCGCAAGCTTTTGCCCCATTCTTTCTTTCATGCATGCATTCTATTGCCATGTTTCATTAATTTATGTCCTGTTCCAGGTCCGATTGCATCATAACGCGATGCCATCTATTGCATTTGTGGGCAAGTTTAGAACGTCGTGGACTGAAGACCAGACTTGCGAGTCCGAGTCCAGGCTCAATGACAGACTCGGACTTGCGAGTCCGAGTCTGGACTCGGAATCCGGATTCTGTCAAGCCGAGTCTCCTGGACTTGGTATCACCCTCACTTGGTTTATGACCACCGTGTTTCTGACCAGTGTGTTTCTGAACACTGTATTTCCGACCACTGTGATTCTGACCAGTGTGTTTATGACCACTGTGTTTCTGGCCCCTGTATTTCTGACCAGTGTGTTTCTGGCAAGTGTGTTTCTGACAAGTGTATTTCTGACCACTGTTTTTCTACCCACCGTGTTTCTGACCATAGTGTTTCTGACCACTAGGTTTCTGGCCATTGTGTTTCTAACCACTGTGATTCTGACTATTGTGCTTGTGAACTCTGTGTTTGTGACCACTGTGTTTCTCACCAGTGTGTTTTTGACCACTGTGTTTTTGACCAGTGTGTTTCTGACCGCTGTGTTTCTGGCCACCATGTTTATGACCACTGTGTTTCTGACCACTGCGTTTCCGACCATTGTCTTTCTGACCACTGTGTTTCTGACCCTGTGTTTCTGAACAATGTGTTTCTGACCACTATGTTTCTTACCAGTGTGTTTCTGACCACTGTGTTTCTGACCAGTGTGTTTCTTACCAGTGTGTTTCTGACCACTGTGTTTCTGACCACTGTCTTTCTGACCACTGTGTTTCTGACCACTGTGTTTCTGGCCGGTGTGTTTCTGACCAGTGTGATTCTGACCAGTGTGTTTCGGACCACTGTGTTTCTGACCAATGTGTTTCTGGAGACTGTGGTTCTGACCAGTGTGTTTCTGACCACTGTGTTTCTGACCACTGTGTTTCTGACCACTGTGCTTCTGACAAGTGTGTTTCTGACCAATGTGTTTTTGACCACTGGGTTTATGACCACCGTGTTTCTGACCAGTGTGCTACTGAACACTGTGTTTCCGACCACTGTGTTTCTGACCTGTGTGTTTCCTGCCAGTGTGTTTCTGACCAGGGTGTTTCTGACCACTGTGTTTCTGCCCACCGTGTTTCTGACCAGTGTATTTCTGACCACTGTGTTTATGACCACTGTGTTTCTGACCACTGTGTTTCTGAGCACTGTGTTTCGGACCACTGTGTTTCTGACCACTGTGTTTCTGACCACTGTGTTTCTGACCACCATACTTCTGACCACTGTGTTTATGACCACTGTGTTTCTGACCATTGTGCTCTGACCATTGTGTCTCTGACCACTGTGTTTCTGACCACTGTGTGTTAGACCACCGTGTTTCTGACCACTGTGTTTCTTACCACTGTGTTTCTAACAACTGTGTTTCTGACCACTGTGTTTCTGACCCCTGTGTTTCTGACCAGTGTGTATCTGACCACTGTGGTTCTGACCACCAAGTTAATAACCACTGTGTTTATGACCACTGTGTTTCTGACCACTGTGTTACTGACCACTGTTTTTCTAACAGTTTTGTTTCTGACCACTGTGTTCCTGACCATCGTGTTTCTGACCACTGTGTTTCTGACCCCTGTGTTTCTGACCAGTGTGTTTCTGACCAGTGTGTTTCAGAACACTGTGTTTCAGACAAGTGTGTTCTGACCAGTGTGTTTCTGACCATTGTGTTTCTAACCACTGGGTGTCTGACAACTGTGTTCAGACCACTGTGTTTATGACCACAGTGTTTCTGACCACTGGTTGCTGACCACTGTGTTTATGACCAGTGTGTTTCTGACCCGTGTGTTTCTGACCACTGTGTTTCTGGCCAGTGGGTGTGTGACCAGTGTGTTTCTGACCAGTGTGTTTCTGACCACATTGTTTTCTAACACTGTATTTCTGACCCGTGTGTTTCTGACCAGTGTGTTTCTGAGCACTGAGTTTCTGACAACTGTGTTTTCGACCACCGTGTTTCTGAGCACTGCGTTTCTGGCCAGTGTGCCTCTGACCACTGTGTTTCTGACCACTGTGCTTTTTACTACTGTGTTTCGTAGCAGTGTGCATATGACCAGTGTGTTTCTGACCATCGTCTTTCTGACCCCTGTGTTTCTGACCAGTGTGTTTCTGACCAGTGTGTTTCTGACGAGTGTGTTTCTGACGAGTGTGTTTCTGACGAGTGTGTTTCTGACGAGTGTGTTTCTGACGAGTGTGTTTCTGACGAGTGTGTTTCTGACAAGTGTGTTTCTGACGAGTGTGTTTCTGACCACTGTGTTTCTGACCACTTAGTTTCTGACCACCGTGTTTCTTACCAGTGTGTTTCTGAACACTGTGTTTCCGACCGCTGTGTTTCTGACCAGTGTGTTTATGACCATTGTGTTTCTGGCCCCTGTATATCTGACCAGTGTGTTTCTGGCCAGTGTGTTTCTGACAAGTGTATTTCTGACCACTGTGTTTCTGCCCACCGTGTTTCTGACCAGTGCGTTTCTGACCATTGGGTTTCTGACCAGCGTGTTTCTGACCACTGTGTTTCTGACTATTGTGCTTCTGACCTCTGTGTTTCTGACCACTGTGTTTCTAACCAGTGTGTTTCTGACCACTGTGTTTCTGACCAGTGTGTTTCCGACCACTTTGTTTCTGGCCAGCGTGTGTCTGACCACTGTGTTTCTGACCACTGCGTTTCCGACCACTGTGTTTCTGACCACTGTGTTTTTAACCATGTGTTTTTGAACACTGTGTTTCTGACCACTATGTTTCTTACCAGTGTGTTTCTGACCAGTGTGTTTCTGACCAGTGTGTTTCTGACCACTGTGTCTCTGACAACTGTATTTCTGATCACTGTGTTTCTGACCACTGTCTTTCTGACCACTGTGTTTCTGACCACTGTGTTTCTGATCGGTGTGTTTCTGACCAGTGTGTTTCTGACCAGTGTGTTTTTGACCACTGTGTTTCTGACCAGTGTGTTTCTGACCATTGTGGTTCTGACCTGTGTGTTTCTGACCACTCTGTTTCTGACCACTGTGTTTCTGACCACTGTGTTTCTGACCAGTGTCCTTCTGACCAGTGTGTTTATGACCACAGTGTTTCTAACCACTGGGTTTATGACCACCGTGTTTCTGACCAGTGTGCTACTGAACACTGTGTTTCCGACCACTGTGTTTCTGACCAGTGTGTTTCTGACCACTGTGTTTCAGGCCACTGTATTTCTGACAAGTGTGTTTCTGGACAGTGTGTTGCTGACCAGGGTGGTTCTGAACACTGTGTTTCTGCCCACCGTGTTTCTGACCAGTGTATTTCTGACCACTGTGTTTAAGTCCATTGTGTTTCTGACCACTGCGTTTCTGAGCATTGTGTTTTGGACCACTGTGTTTCTGACCACAGTGTTTCTGACCACCATATTCCTGACACCTGTGTTAATGACCACTTTGTTTCTCACCATTGTGCTCTGACCACTGTGTTTCTGACCACAGTGTGTCTGACCACAGTGTTCCTGACCACTGTGTTTCTTACCACTGTTTTTCTGACAACTGTGTTTCTGACCACTGTGTTTCTGACCCCTGTGTTTTTGACCACTGTGCGTTTGACCCCTGTGTTTCTGACCATTGAGTTTCTGACCAGTGTGTTTCTGAACACGGTGGTTGTGACCACTGTGTTAATGACCACTTTGTTTATGACCACTGTGTTTCTGACCACTGTGTTTCTGACCACTGTGTTTCTAACCATTTTGTTTCTGACCACCGTGTTCCTGACCACCGTGTTTCTGACCACCGTGTTTCTGACCCCTGTGTTTCTGACCAGTGTGTTTCTGACCAGTGTGTTTATGACCACTGTGTTTCAGACAAGTGTGTTCTGACCAGTGTGTTTCTGACCATTGTGTTTCTGACCACTG
>SZWC01000131.1:492163-502207 GCA_023375785.1 Penium margaritaceum | reverse complement strand
TGTGTTTCTGACCACTGTGTTTCTGACCAGTGTGTTTCTGACCAGTGTGTTTATGACCACTGTGTTTCAGACAAGTGTGTTCTGACCAGTGTGTTTCTGACCATTGTGTTTCTGACCACTGGGTGATTGACCACTGTGTTCAGACCACTGTGTTTATGACCATTGTGTTTCTGACCGCTGGTTGCTGACCACTGTGTTTATGACCAGTGTGTTTCTGACCCGTGTGTTTCTGACCACTGTGTTTCTGGCCAGTGGGTGTCTGACCAGTGTGTTTCTGACCAGTGTGTTTCTGACCTCTTTGTTTTCTACCACTGTATTTCTGACCCGTGTGTTTCTGACCAGTGTGTTTCTGACCACTGAGTTTCTGACAACTGTGTTTTCGACCACTGTCTTTCTGAGCACTGTGTTTCTGGCCAGTGTGCCTTGACCACTGTGTTTCTGACCACTGTGTTTTTTACTACTGTGTCTCGTAGCAGTGTGCATATGACCAGTGTGTTTCTGACCACTGTGTTTCTGACCACTGTGTTTCTGACCAGTGTGTTTCTGACCAGTGTGTTTCTGACCAGTGTGTTTCTGACCAGTGTGTTTCTGACCACTGTGTTTCTGACCACTGTGTTTCTGACCAGTGTGTTTCTGACCAGTGTGTTTCTGACCAGTGTGTTTCTGACCAGTGTGTTTCTGACCACTGTGTTTCTGACCACTTGGTTTCTGACCACCGTGTTTCTTACCAGTGTGTTTCTGAACACTGTGTTTCCGACCACTGGGTTTCTGACCAGTGTGTTTGTGACCATTGTGTTTCTGGCCCCTGTATATCTGACCAGTGTGTTTCTGGCCAGTGTGTTTCTGACAAGTGTATTTCTGACCACTGTGTTTCTGCCTACCGTGTTTCTGACCAGTGTGTTTCTGACCACTGGGTTTCTGACCAGTGTGTTTCTGACCACGGTGTTTCTGACTATTGTGTCTTTGACCTCTGAGTTTCTGACCACCGTGTTTCTCACCAGTGTGTTTCTGACCACTGTGTTTCTGACCAGTGTGTTTCTGACCACTTTGTTTCTGGCCACCGTGTGTCTGACCACTGTGTTTCTGACCACTGCATTTCCGACCACTGTGTTTCTGACCACTGTGTTTTTTAACCTGTGTTTTTTAACACTGTGTTTCTGACCACTATGTTTCTTACCAATGTGTTTCTGACCAGTGTGTTTCTGACCAGTGTGTTTCTGACCACTGTGTCTCTGACCACTGTATTTCTGATCACTGTGTTTCTGACCACTGTCTTTCTGACCACTGTGTTTCTGACCACTGTGTCTCTGACCACTGTATTTCTGATCACTGTGTTTCTGACCACTGTCTTTCTGACCACTGTGTTTCTGACCACTGTGTTTCTGACCGATGTGTTTCTGACCAGTGTGTTTCTGACCAGTGTGTTTTTGACCACTTTGTTTCTGACCAGTGTGTTTTTGACCACTATGGTTCTGACCTGTGTGTTTCTGACCACTCTGTTTATGACCACTGTGTTTCTAACCAGTGTGCTTCTGACCAGTGTGTTTCTGACCACTGGGTTTATGACCACCGTGTTTCTGACCAGTGTGCTACTGAACACTGTGTTTCCGACCACTGCGTTTCTGACCAGTGTGTTTCTGACCACTGTGTTTCAGGCCACTGTATTTCTGACCAGTGTGTTTCTGGCCAGTGTGTTGCTGACCAGGGTGTTTCTGACCACTGTGTTTCTGCCCACCGTGTTTATGACCATTGTATTTTTGACCACTGTGTTTATGTCCATTGTGTTTCTGACAACTGTGTTTCTGACCACTGTGTTTCTGACCCCTGTGTTTCTTACCACTGTGCGTCTGACCCCTGTGTTTATGACCAGTGAGTTCCTGACCAGTGTGTTTCTGACCACTGTGGTTCTGACCACTGTGTTTATGACCACTGTGTTTATGAGCACTGTGTTTCTGACCACTGTGTTTCTGACCACTGTGTTTCTAACCATTTTGTTTCTGACCACTGTGTTCCTGACCACTGTGTTTCTGACCATTGTGTTTCTGACCACTGTGTTTCTGACCAGTGTGTTTCAGACTAGTGTGTTTCTGACCACTGTGTTTCTGACAAGTGTGTTCTGACCAGTGTGTTTCTGACCATTGTGTTTCTGACCACTGTGTGTCTGACCACTGTGTTTTGACCACTGTGTTTATGACCACTTTGTTTCTGACCAGTGTGTTTTTCATCAGTGTGTTTCTGACCATTGTGTTTCTGACCAGTGTGTTTCTGACCACCCTGTGTCTGACTACTGTGTTTGGACCACTGTGTTTCTAACCACCGTGTTTCTGACCACTGTGTTTCTGACGAGTGTGTTCCTAACTATTATGCTTCTGACCACCGTGTTTCTGACCACCGAGTTTCTGACCACTGTGTTTCTGACCAGTGTGTTTTTTCCCACTGTGTTTCTGACCACTGTATTTATTACCACTGTCTTTCTGACCACTGTAATGCTGACCACTGTGCCTCTGACCAGTGTGTTTATGACCACTGTGTTTATGACCACGGTGTTTCTGTCCACTGTGTTCCTGACCATTGTGTTTCTGACCATTGTATTTCTGACCATAGTGTTTCTGACCACTGTGTTTCTGACCAGTGTGTTTCTGAACACTGTGTTTATGACCACTGTGTCTATGACCACTACGTCTGCCCAGTGTGTCTCTGACCACTGTCTTTCTCACCAGTGTGTTTCTCACCACTGTGTTTCTTACCCTGTGTTTATGACCACCGTGTCTCTGACGAGTGTGTTCCTGACCACTGTGTTTCTGACCACTATGTTTCTGACCACTGTGTTTCTGACCACTGTGTTTCTGAGCACTGTGTTTCTGACCAGTGTGTTTCTGACCAATGCGTTTTTTACCACTGTGTTTCCGACCACTGTGTTTCTGACCACTGTGTTTCTGACCACTGTGTTTCTGACCACAGTGTTTCTGGCCATTGTGTTTATGACCACTGTGTTTCTGACCACGGTGTATCTGACCAGTGTGTTTGTGACTAGTGTGTTTCTGACCATTGTGTTTCTGACCAGTGTGTTTCTGACCACTGTGCTTCTGACCACTCTGTGTCTGACCACTGTGTTTCTGACCACTGTGGTTTTGACCACTGTGTACCCGACCACCGTGTTTCTGACCACTGTGTTTCTGACCATTGTGTTTCTGACCACTTTGTTTCTGACCACTGTGTTTCTGACCAGTGTGTTTTGGACCACTGTAATGCTGACCACTGTGCCTCTAACCAGTGTGTTTCTGACCACTGTGTTTCGGACCACTGTGTTTCTGACCACCTTGTGTCTGACCAGTGTGTTTCTGACCACTGTGTTTCTGACCACTGTGCTTATGACCACTGTGTTTCTGACCACTGTGTTTCCAACCACTGTGTTTCTGACCACTGTGTTTCTGACCACTGTGTTTCTGACCGATGTGTTTCTGACCACTGTGTTTCCGACCACTGTGTTTTTGACAACTGTGTTTCTGACCACTGTGTGTTTCTGATAAGTGTGTTTCTGACCATTGTGTTTCTGATCACTGTGTTTCTGACCACAGTGTTTCCGCCGGGTGTGTTTCTGACCAGTGCATTTCTGATCTAAGTGTTCCTGACGACAGTGTTTCTGACCAGTGCATTTTTTACCACCGTGTCTCTGACCAGTGTCTCTCTGACAACTGTGTTTCTGACCAGTGTGTTTCTTACCATCGTGTTTCTGGCCAGTGTTTTTCTTACCACTGTGTTTCTGACCACTGTGGTTCTGACCAGTGTGTTTTTTACCACTGTGTTTCTAGCCACCGTGTTTCTGACCATTGTGTTCTGACCACCGTGTTTCAGACCAGTGCGTTTCTGACCCTGTGTTTTTGAACAATGTGTTTCTGACAACTATGTTTCTTACCAATATGTTTCTGACCAGTGTGTTTCTGACCAGTGTGCTTCAGGCCACTGTGTTTCTGACCACGCTGTTTGTGACCACTGTGTTTCTGACCAGTGTGTTTCTGACCACTGGGTTTCTGACCAGTGTGTTTCTGACCACGGTGTTTCTGACTATTGTGCTTCTGACCTCTGAGTTTCTGACCACTGTGTTTCTCACCAGTGTGTTTCTGACCACTGTGTTTCTGACCAGTGTGTTTCTGACCACTTTGTTTTTGGCCACCGTGTGTCTGACCACTGTGTTTCTGACCACTGCATTTCCGACCACTGTGTTTCTGACCACTGTGTTTTTTAACCTGTGTTTTTGAACACTGTGTTTCTGACCACTATGTTTCTTACCAATGTGTTTCTGACCAGTGTGTTTCTGACCAGTGTGTTTCTGACCACTGTGTCTCTGACCACTGTATTTCTGATCACTGAGTTTCTGACCACTGTCTTTCTGACCACTGTGTTTCTGACCACTGTGTTTCTGACCGATGTGTTTCTGACCAGTGTGTTTCTGACCAGTGTGTTTTTGGCCACTGTGTTTCTGACCAGTGTGTTTTTGACCACTATGGTTCTGACCTGTGTGTTTCTGACCACTCTGTTTCTGACCACTGTGTTTCTGACCAGTGTGCTTCTGACCAGTGTGTTTCTGACCACAGTGTTTCTGACCACTGGGTTTATGACCACCGTGTTTCTGACCAGTGTGCTACTGAACACTGTGTTTCCGACCACTGTGTTTCTGACCAGTGTGTTTCTGACCACTGTGTTTCAGGCCACTGTATTTCTGACCAGTGTGTTTCTGACCACTGTGTTTCTGACCACTGTGTTTCTGACAAGTGTGTTCTGACCAGTGTGTTTCTGACCATTGTGTTTCTGACCACTGTGTGTCTGACCACTGTGTTTTGACCACTGTGTTTATGACCACTTTGTTTCTGACCAGTGTGTTTTTCATCAGTGTGTTTCTGACCATTGTGTTTCTGACCACTGTGTGTCTGACCACTGTGTTTTGACCACTGTGTTTATGACCACTTTGTTTCTGACCAGTGTGTTTTTCATCAGTGTGTTTCTGACCATTGTGTTTCTGACCACTGTGTGTCTGACCACTGTGTTTTGACCACTGTGTTTATGACCACTTTGTTTCTGACCAGTGTGTTTTTCATCAGTGTGTTTCTGACCATTGTGTTTCTGACCACTGTGTGTCTGACCACTGTGTTTTGACCACTGTGTTTATGACCACTTTGTTTCTGACCAGTGTGTTTTTCATCAGTGTGTTTCTGACCATTGTGTTTCTGACCACTGTGTGTCTGACCACTGTGTTTTGACCACTGTGTTTATGACCACTTTGTTTCTGACCAGTGTGTTTTTCATCAGTGTGTTTCTGACCATTGTGTTTCTGACCACTGTGTGTCTGACCACTGTGTTTTGACCACTGTGTTTATGACCACTTTGTTTCTGACCAGTGTGTTTTTCATCAGTGTGTTTCTGACCATTGTGTTTCTGACCAGTGTGTTTCTGACCACCCTGTGTCTGACTACTGTGTTTCAACCACTGTGTTTCTAACCACCGTGTTTCTGACCACTTTGTTTCTGACGAGTGTGTTCCTAACTATTATGCTTCTGACCACCGTGTTTCTGACCACCGAGTTTCTGACGACTGTGTTTCTGACCACTGTTGTTTTGACTAGAGTGTATCTGACCACTGTGTTTCTGACCAGTGTGTTTTTTCCCACTGTGCTTCTGACCACTGTATTTATTACCATTGTCTTTCTGACCACTGTAATGCTGACCACTGTGCCTCTGACCAGTGTGTTTATGACCACTGTGTTTATGAGCACTGTGTTTCTGTCCACTGTGTTCCTGACCATTGTGTTTCTGACCATTGTGTTTCTGACCATTGTGTTTCTGACCACTGTGTTTCTGACCAGTGTGTTTCTGAACACTGTGTTTAGGACCACTGTGTCTATGACCACTGTGTCTGCCCAGTGTGTCTCTGACCACTGTCTTTCTGACCAGTGTGTTTCTCACCACTGTGTTTCTTACCCTGTGTTTATGACCACCGTGTCTCTGACCAGTGTGTTCCTGACCACTGTGTTTCTGACCACAGTGTTTCTGGCCATTGTGTTTATGACCACTGTGTTTCTGACCACGGTGTTTCTGACCAGTGTGTTTGTGACTAGTGTGTTTCTGACCACTGTGTTTCTGACCAGTGTGTTTCTGACCACTGTGCTTCTGACCACTCTAAGTCTGACCACTGTGTTTCTGACCACTGTGGTTTTGACCACTGTGTACCCGACCACCGTGTTTCTGACCACTGTGTTTCTGACCATTGTGTTTCTGACCACTTTGTTTGTGACCACTGTGTTTCTGACCAGTGTGTTTTTGACCACTGTAATGCTGACCACTGTGCCTCTAACCAGTGTGTTTCTGACCACTGTGTTTCTGACCACCTTGTGTCTGACCAGTGTGTTTCTGACCACTGTGTTTCTGACCACTGTGTTTCTGACCACTGTGTTTATGACCACTGTGTTTCTGACCACTGTGTTTCCAACCACTGTGTTTCTGACCACTGTGTTTCTGACCACCGTGTTTCTGACCGATGTGTTTCTGACCACTGTGTTTCCGACCACTGTGTTTTTGACAACTGTGTTTCTGACCACTGTGTGTTTCTGATAAGTGTGTCTCTGACCATTGTGTTTCTGATCACTGTGTTTCTGACCACAGTGTTTCCACCGGGTGTGTTTCTGACCAGTGCATTTCTGATCTAAGTGTTCCTGATGACAGTGTTTCTGACCAGTGCATTTTTGACCACCGTGTCTCTGACCAGTGTCTCTCTGACCACTGTGTTTCTTACCATCGTGTTTCTGGCCAGTGTCTTTCTTACCACTGTGTTTCTGACCACTGTGGTTCTGACCAGTGTGTTTTTGACCACTGTGTTTCTGGCCACCGTGTTTCTGACCATTGCGTTTCTGACCACCGTGTCTCTGACCAGTGCGTTTCTGACCCTGTGTTTTTGAACACTGTGTTTCTGACAACTATGTTTATTACCAATGTGTTTCTGACCAGTGTGTTTCTGACCAGTGTGCTTCAGGCCACTGTGTTTCTGACCACGCTGTTTGTGACCACTGTGTTTCTGACCAGTGTGTTTCTGACAAGTGTGTTTCTGACCACTGTGTTTCTGACCAGTGTGTTTCTGACCACTGTGTTTCTGACCGGTGTGTTTCTGGCCACTGTGGGTCTGACCAGTGTGTTTCTGACCACTGTGTTTCTGACCACTGTGTTTCTGACCACTGTGTTTCTGACCAGTGTGTTTCTGACCACTGTGTTACTGGCCACTGTATTTATTACCAGTGTGTTTCTGGCCAGTGTGTTTCTGGCCAGGGTGTTTCTGACCACTGTGTTTCTAACCAGTGTGCTTCTGACCACCGTGTTTCTGACTAGTGTGTTTCTGACCACTGTGTTTCTGACCACCGTGTTTATGACCAGTGTGTTTCTGACCACTGAGTTTTTGACCGCTGTGTTTCTGACCACTGTGTTTCTCGACACTATGTTTCGGACCACTGTGTTTCTGACCGCTGTGTTTCTCACCGCTGTATTTCTGACCATTGTGTTTCTGACCAGTGTGTTTCTGACCACTTTGTTTCTGACCAGAGTGTTTCTGACCACTGTGTCTCTGACCACTGTGTTTCTGACCACTGTGGTTCTGACCACTGTGTTTCTGTCCCCTGTGTCTCTGACCACTGAGTTTCTGACCAATGTGTTTATGACCACTGTGTTTCTGACTCCTGTGTTTCTGACCACCGTGTTTCTGACCACTGTGATTCTGACCACTATGTTTCTGACCGGTGTGTTTCTGACTACTGTGTTTATGAGCAGTGTGTTTCTGACCAGTGTGTTTTTGACCAGTGTGTTTCTGACCAGTGTGTTTCTGACCACTGTGTTTCTGACCAGTGTGTTTCTGACCACTGTGTGTATAACCCTGTATTTCTGACCACTGTGTTTCTGACCAGTGTGTTTCTGACCACTTTGTTTCTGACCACTGTGTCTCTGACCACTGTGTTTCTGACCACTGTGTTACTGACCACTATGTTTCTGACCAGTGTGTTTCTAAGTACTGTGTTTCTCACCAGTGTGTTTCTGACAAGTGTGTTTCTGACCACCATGTTTTTGACCACTGTGTTTCTTACCACTGTGTTTCTGACAACTGTTCCTGACCACTGTGGTTTTGACCAGTGTTATCTGACCAATGTGTTTCTGACCACTGTGTTTCCCTCTAGTGTGTTTCTGACCACTGTGTTTATGACCTCCGTGTTTCTGACCTGTGTGTTTCTGACCACTGTGTTTCTGACCACTGTGTTTCTGACCACTGTGTTTCTGACCAATGTGTTTCTGACTACTGTGTTTCTGACCACTGTGTTTGTGACCACTGTGTTGTGGACCACTGTGTTTCTGACCATTGTGTTTCTGACAAGTGTGTTTCTGACCACCGTGTTTTTTACCACTGTGTTTCTGACCACTGTTTTTCTGACCACTGCTTCTGACCACTGTGGTTTTGACCAGTATGTGTCTGACCAATGTGTTTCTCACCACTGTGTTTCCCACCAGTATGTTTCTGACCACTGTGTTTCCGACCACTGCGTTTCTGACCTGTGTGTTTCTGACCACTGTGTTACTGGCCACTGTATTTATGACCAGTGTGTTTCTGGCCAGTGTGTTTCTGACCAGGGTGTTTCTGACCACTGTGTTTCTAGCCAGTGTGCTTCTGACCACTGTGTTTCTGACCAGTGTGTTTCTGACCACTGTGTTTCTGACCGCTGTGTTTATGACCAGTATGTTTCTGACCATTGAGTTTTTCACCGCTGTGTTTCTGACCACAGTGCTTCTCGGCACTATGTTTCGGACCACTGTGTTTCTGACCGCTGTGTTTCTCACCGCTGTATTTCTGACCACTGTGTTTCTGACCAGTGTGTTTCTGACCACTTTGTTTTTGACCAGAGTGTTTCTGACCACAGTGATTCTGACCGCTGTGTTTCTGACCACTGTGGTTCTGACCACTGTGTTTCTGTCCCCCGTGTCTCTGACCACTGTGTTTCTGACCACTGTGTTTATAACCAGTGTGCTTCTGACCAGTGCGTGTCTGACCACTGAGTTTCTGACCAATGTGTTTATGACCACTATGTTTCTGACCACTGTGTTTCTGACCACTGTGTTTCTGACCACTGTGATTCTGACCACTGTGTTTCTGACCGGTGTGTTTCGGACCACTGTGTTTATGAGCAGTGTGTTTCTGACCAGTGTGTTTTTTACCTGTGTGTTTCTGACCAGTGTGTTTCTGACCACTGTGTTTCTGACCAGTGTGTTTCTGACCACTGTGTGTATGACCCTGTAATTCTGACCACTGTGTTTCTGACCAGTGTGTTTCTGACCACTTTGTTTCTGACCACTGTGTTTCTGACCACTGTGTTACTGACCACTGTGTTTCTGACCAGTGTGTTTCTAACTACTGTGTTTCTCACCATTGTGTTTCTGACAAGTGTGTTTCTGACCACCATATTTTTTACCACTGTGTTTCTTACCACTGTGTTTCTGACCACTGTTCCTGACCACTGTGGTTTTGACCAGTGTTCTCTGACCAATGTGTTTCTGACCACTGTCTTTCCCACAAGTGTGTTTCTGACCACTGTGTTTATGACCTCCGTGTTTCTGACCTGTGTGTTTCTGACCACTGTGATTCTGACCACTATGTTTCTGACCACTATGTTTCTGACCAATGTGTTTCTGACTACTGTGTTTCTGACCACTGTGTTTGTGACCACTGTGTTTCTGACCACTGTGTTTCTGACCATTGTGTTTCTGACAAGTGTGTTTCTGACCACCATGTTTTTGACCACTGTGTTTTTGACCACTGTGTTTCTGACCACTGTTTTTGACTACTGTGGTTTTGACCAGTATGTGTCTGACCAACGTGTTTCTCACCACTGTGTTTCCCACTAGTATGTTTCTGACCAGTGTGTTTCCGACCACTGCGTTTCTGACCTGTGTGTTTCTGACCAGTGTGTTTCTGACCACTGTGTGTATGACCCTGTGTTTCTGACCACTGTGTTTATGACCA
>SZWC01000131.1:411288-451415 GCA_023375785.1 Penium margaritaceum | reverse complement strand
TGTGTTTCTGACCAGTGTGTTTCTGACCACTGTGTTTCTGACCAGTGTGTTTCTGACCACTGTGTTTCTGACCGGTGTATTTCTGGCCACTGTGGTTGTGACCAGTATGTTTCTGACCACTGTGTTTCTGACCACTGTGTTTCTGACCAGTGTGTTTCTGACCGCTGTGTTTCTGACCAGTGTATTTCTGACCATCGTGTTTCTTACCACTGGGTTTATGACCACCGTGTTTCTAACCAGTGTGTTACCGAACACTGTGTTTCTGACCACTGTATTTCTGACCAGTGTGTTTCTGACCACTGTGTTTCTGGCCACTCTGTTTCTGACCAGTGTGTTTCCGGCCAGTGTGTTTCTGACCACTGTGTTTCTGCCCACCGTGTTTATGACCACCGTGTTTGTGACCAGTGTGGTTCTGACCACTGCGTTTCTGACCACTGTGTTTCTGACTAGTGTGTTTCTGACCAGTGTGATTCTGACCAGTGTGTTTCTGACCACTGTGTTTCTGACCGGTTGGTTTATGACCACCGTGTTTGTGACCAGTGTGTTGCTGAAGACTGTGTTTCCGATCACCGTGTTTGGTTCTGACCACTGTGTTTCTGAACACTGTGTTTCTGAACACTGGTTGCTGACCACTGTGTTTATGACCAGTGTGTTTCTAACCCGTGTGTTTCTGACCACTGTGTTTTTGGCCAGTGTGTGTCTGACCAGTGTGTTTCTGACCAGTGTGTTTCTGACCGCTTTGTTTTTTAGCACTGTATTTCTACCCCGTGTGTTTCTGACCATTGTGTTTCTGACCACTGAGTTTCCGACAACTGTGTTTTTGACCATTGTGTTTCTGAGCACTATGTTCCTGGCCAGTATGCCTCTGACCACTGTGTTTCTGACCAGTGTGTTTCTGACCACTGTGTTTTGTAACAGTGTGCCTATGACCAGTGTGTTTCTGACCACTGTGTTTCTGACCAGTGTGTTTCTGACGAGTGGGTTTCTGACCAGTGTGTTTCTGACCACTTTGTTTCTGACCACTTAGTTTTAAGGGTGATACCGAGTCCAAAATCCCGATCCTAGCTTTGGACTCGGACGTGAGAGTCGGAGTCCAGTCCTGGACTTGGACTTGCAAGTCCGAGTCCAGGACTCGCGA
Source organism: Penium margaritaceum (assembly GCA_023375785.1). Lineage (NCBI taxonomy): Eukaryota > Viridiplantae > Streptophyta > Zygnematophyceae > Desmidiales > Peniaceae > Penium > Penium margaritaceum. The sequence continues at coordinate 450,277 of SZWC01000131.1, read as the reverse complement.
GTCCAGGACTCGCGAGTCCAATGGCACTTGGACTCGCAAGCTTTTGCCCCATTCTTTCTTTCATGCATGCATTCTATTGCCATGTTTCATTAATTTATGTCCTGTTCCAGGTCCGATTGCATCATAACGCGATGCCATCTATTGTGTTTGTGGGCAAGTTTAGAACGTCGTGGACTGAAGACCAGACTTGCGAGTCCGAGTCCAGGCTCAATGACAGACTCGGACTTGCGAGTCCGAGTCAGGACTCGGAATCCGGATTCTGTCAAGCCGAGTCTCCTGGACTTGGTATCACCCTCACTTGGTTTATGACCACCGTGTTTCTGACCAGTGTGTTTCCTAACACTGTATTTCCGACCACTGTGTTTCTGACCAGTGTGTTTATGACCACTGTGTTTCTGGCCCCTGTATTTCTGACCAATGTGTTTCTGGCAAGTGTGTTTCTGACAAGTGTATTTCTGACCACTGTTTTTCTGCCCACCGTGTTTCTGACCAGAGTGTTTCTGACCACTGGGTTTCTGGCCATTGTGTTTCTAACCACTGTGATTCTGACTATTGTGCTTCTGAACTCTGTGTTTGTGACCGCTGTGTTTCTCACCAGTGTGTTTTTGACCAGTGTGTTTTTGACCAGTGTGTTTCTGACCACTGTGTTTCTGGCCACCATGTTTATGACCACTGTGTTTCTGACCACTGCGTTTCCGACCATTGTGTTTCTGACCACTGTGTTTCTGACCCTGTGTTTCTGAAAAATGTGTTTCTGACCACTATGTTTCTTACCAGTGTGTTTCTGACCAGTGTGTTTCTGACCACTGTGTTTCTGACCACTGCCTTTCTGACCACTGTGTTTCTGACCACTGTGTTTCTGACCAGTATGTTTCTGACAAGTGTGATTCTGACCAGTGTGTTTCGGACCACTGTGTTTCTGACCGGTTTGTTTCTGGAGACTGTGGTTCTGACCAGTGTGTTTCTGACCACCGTGTTTCTGACCACTGTGGTTCTGACCAGTGTGCTTCTGACAAGTGTGTTTCTGACCACTGTGTTTTTGACCACTGGGTTTATGACCACCGTGTTTCTGACCAGTGTGCTACTGAACACTGTGTTTCGGACCACTGTGTTTCTGACCTGTGTGTTTCTTGCCAATGTGTTTCTGACCATGGTGTTTCTGACCACTGTGTTTCTGCCCACCGTGTTTCTGACCAGTGTATTTCTGACCACTGTGTTTATGACCACTGTGTTTCTGACCACTGTGTTTCTGAGCACTGTGTTTCATACCACTCTGTTTCTGACCACTGTGTTTCTGACCACTGTGTTTCTGACCACCATATTTCTGACCACTGTGTTTATGACCACTGTGTTTCTGACCATTGTGCTCTGACCACTGTGTTTCTGACAACTGTGTTTCTGACCACTATGTGTTTGACCACAGTGTTTCTGACCACTGTGCGTCTGACCCCTGTGTTTATTACCACTGTGTTTATGACCACTGTGTTTCTTACCACTGTGTTTCTGACAACTGTGTTTCTGACCACTGTGTTTCTGACCCCTGTCTTTCTGACCACTGTGCGTCTGACCCCTGTGTTTCTGACCAGTGAGTTTCTGACCAGTGTGTATCTGACCACTGTGGTTCTGACCACTGTGTTAATAACCACTGTGTTTATGACCACTGTGTTTCTGACCACTGTGTTTCTGACCACTGTGTTTCTAACAATTTTGTTTCTGACCACTGTGTTCCTGACCACCGTGTTTCTGACCACTGTGTTTTTGACCCCTGTGTTTCTGACCAGTGTGTTTCTGACCAGTGTGTTTCTGACCACTGTGTTTCAGACAAGTGTGTTCTGACCAGTGTGTTTCTGACCATTGTGTTTCTGACCACTGGGTGTCTGATCACTGTGTTCAGACCACTGTGTTTATGACCACTGTGTTTCTGACCACTGGTTGCTGACCACTGTGTTTATGACCAGTGTGTTTCTGACCCGTGTGTTTCTGACCACTGTGTTTCTGGCCAGTGGGTGTCTGACCAGTGTGATTCTGACCAGTGTGTTTCTGACCACATTGTTTTCTAACACTGTATTTCTGACCCGTGTGTTTCTGACCACTGTGTTTCTGACCACTGAGTTTCTGACAACTGTGTTTTCGACCACTGTGTTTCTGAGCACTGTGTTTCTGGCCAGTGTGCCTCTGACCACCGTGTTTCTGACCACTGTGTTTTTGACTACTGTGTTTCGTAGCAGTGTGCATATGACCAGTGTGTTTCTGACCATGGTGTTTCTGACCACTGTGTTTCTGACCAGTGTGTTTCTGACCAGTGTGTTTCTGACCAGTGTGTTTCTGACCAGTGTGCTTCTGACCACTGTGTTTCTGACCACTTAGTTTCTGACCACCGTGTTTCTTACCAGTGTGTTTCTGAACACTGTGTTTCCGACCGCTGTGTTTCTGACCAGTGTGTTTATGACCATTGTGTTTCTGGCCCCTGTATATCTGACCAGTGTGTTTCTCGCCAGTGTGTTTCTGACAAGTGTATTTCTGACCACTGTGTTTCTGCCCACCGTGTTTCTGACCAGTGCGTTTCTGACCACTGGGTTTCTGACCACTGTGTTTCTGACTATTGTGCTTCTGACCTCTGTGTTTCTGACCACTGTGTTTCAAACCAGTGTGTTTCTGACCACTTTGTTTCTGGCCACCGTGTGTCTGACCAATGTGATTCTGACCACTGCGTTTCCGACCACTGTGTTTCTGACCACTGTGTTTTTGACCCTGTGTTTTTGAACACTGTGTTTCTGACCACTATGTTTCTTACCAGTGTGTTCCTGACCAGTGTGTTTCTGACCAGTGTGTTTCTGACCACTGTGTCTCTGACCACTGTATTTCTGATCACTGTGTTTCTGACCACTGTCTTTCTAACCACTGTGTTTTCGACCACTGTGTTTCTGATCGGTGTGTTTATGACCAGTGTGTTTCTGACCAGTGTGTGTTTGACCACTGTGTTTCTGACCAGTGTGTTTCTGACCACTGTGGTTCTGACCTGTGTGTTTCTGACCACTCTGTTTCTGACCACTGTGTTTCTGACCACTGTGTTTCTGACCAGTGTGCTTCTGACCAGTGTGTTTCTGACCTCTGTGTTTCTAACCACTGGGTTTATGACCACCGTGTTTCTGACCAGTGTGCTACAGAACACTGTGTTTCCGACCACTGTGTTTCTGACCAGTGTGTTTCTGACCACTGTGTTTCAGGCCACTGTATTTCTGACCAGTGTGATTCTGGCCAGTGTGTTGCTGACCAGGATGTTTCTGAGCACTGTGTTTCTGCCCACCGTGTTTCTGACCAGTGTATTTTTGACCACTGTGTTTAAGTCCATTGTGTTTCTGACCAGTGCGTTTCAGAGCATTGTGTTTTGGACCTCTGTGTTTCTGACCACAGTGTTTCTGACCACCATATCTCTGACACCTGTGTTAATGACCACTTTGTTTCACCATTGTGCTCTGACCACTGTGTTTCTGTTCACTGTGTTTCTGACCACAGTGTGTCTGACCACAGTGTTCCTGACCACTGTGTTTCTTACCACTGTTTTTCTGACAACTGTGTTTCTGACCACTGTGTTTCTGACCCCCGTGATTCTGACCACTGTGCGTCTGACCCCTGTGTTTGTGACCAGTGAGTTTCTGACCAGGGTGTTTGTGAACACTGTGGTTCTGACCACTGTGTTAATGACCACTGTGTTTATGACCACTATGTTTCTGACCACTGTGTTTCTGACCACTGTGTTTCTAACCATTTTGTTTCTGACCACCGTGTTCCTGACCACCGTGTTTCTGACCACTGTGTTTCTGACCCCTGTGTTTCTGACCAGTGTGTTTCTGACCAGTGTGTTTCTGACCACTGTGTTTCTGACCACTGTGTTTCTGACCACTGTGTTTCTGACCACTGTGTTTCTGACCACTGTGTTTCTGACCACTGTGTTTCTGACCACTGTGTTTCTGACCACTGTGTTTCTGACCACTGTGTTTCTGACCACTGTGTTTCTGACCACTGTGTTTCTAACCATTTTGTTTCTGACCACCGTGTTCCTGACCACCGTGTTTCTGACCACTGTGTTTCTGACCCCTGTGTTTCTGACCAGTGTGTTTCTGACCAGTGTATTTATGACCACTGTGTTTCAGACTAGTGTGTTCTGACCAGTGTGTTTCTGACCATTGTGTTTCTGAGCACTGGGTGATTGACCACTGTGTTCAGACCACTGTGTTTATGACCACTGTGTTTCTGACCGCTGGCTGCTGACCACTGTGTTTATGACCAGTGTGTTTCTGACCCGTGTGTTTCTGACCACTGTGTTTCTGGCCAGTGGGTGTCTGACCAGTGTGTTTCTGATCAGTGTGTTTCTGACCACTTTGTTTTCTACCACTGTATTTCTGACCCGTGTGTTTCTGACCAGTGTGTTTCTGACCACTGAGTTTCTGACAACTGTGTTTTCGACCACTGTGTTTCTGAGCACTGTGTTTCTGGCCAGTGTGCCTCGACCACTGTGTTTCTGACCACTGTGTTTTTTACTACTGTGTTTCGTAGCAGTGTGCATATGACCAGTGTGTTTCTGACCACTGTGTTTCTGACCATTGTGTTTCTGACCAGTGTGTTTCTGACCAGTGTGTTTCTGACCAGTGTGTTTCTGACCAGTGTGTTTCTGACCACTGTGTTTCTGACCACTGTGTTTCTGACCAGTGTGTTTCTGACCACTGTGTTTCTGACCATTGTGTTTCTGACCAGTGTGTTTCTGACCAGTGTGTTTCTGACCAGTGTGTTTCTGACCAGTGTGTTTCTGACCACTGTGTTTCTGACCACTTGGTTTCTGACCACCGTGTTTCTTACCAATGTGTTTCTGAACACTGTGTTTCCGACCACTGTGTTTCTGACCAGTGTGTTTGTGACCATTGTGTTTCTGGCCCCTGTATATCTGACCAGTGTGTTTCTGGCCAGTGTGTTTCTGACACGTGTATTTCTGACCACTGTGTTTCTGCCCACCGTGGTTGTGACCAGTGTGTTTCTAACCACTGGGTTTCTGACCAGTGTGTTTCTGACCACAGTGTTTCTGACTATTGTGCTTCTGACCTCTGAGTTTCTGACCACTGTGTTTCTCACCAGTGTGTTACTGACCACTGTGTTTCTGACCAGTGTGTTTCTGACCACTTTGTTTCTGGCCACCGTGTGTCTGACCAATGTGTTTCTGACCACTGCATTTCCGACCACTGTGTTTCTGACCACTGTGTTTTGTAACCTGTGTTTTTGAACACTGTGTTTCTGACCACTATGTTTCTTACCAGTGTGTTTCTGACCAGTGTGTTTCTGACCAGTGTGTTTCTGACCACTGTGTCTCTGACCACTGTATTTCTGATCACTGTGTTTCTGACCACTGTGTTTCTGACCACTGCGTTTCTGACCACTGTGTTTCTGACCACTATGTTTCTGACCACCGTGTTTCTGACCAGTGTGCTACTGACCACTGTGTTTCCGACCACTGTGTTTCTGACCACTGTCTTTCTGACCAGTGTGTTTCTGGCCAGTGTGTTGCTGACCAGAATGTTTCTGACCACTATGTTTCTGACCACCGTGTTTCTGACCAGTGTGCTACTGACCACTGTGTTTCCGACCACTGTGTTTCTGACCACTGTCTTTCTGACCAGTGTGTTTCTGGCCAGTGTGTTGCTGACCAGAATGTTTCTGACCACTATGTTTCTGACCACCGTGTTTCTGACCAGTGTGCTACTGACCACTGTGTTTCCGACCACTGTGTTTCTGACCACTGTCTTTCTGACCAGTGTGTTTCTGGCCAGTGTGTTGCTGACCAGAATGTTTCTGACCACTATGTTTCTGACCACCGTGTTTCTGACCAGTGTGCTACTGAACACTGTGTTTCCGACCACTGTGTTTCTGACCAGTGTGTTTCTGACCACTGTGTTTCAGGCCACTGTATTTCTGACCAGTGTGTTTCTGGCCAGTGTGTTGCTGACCAGAATGTTTCTGACCACTATGTTTCTGCCCACCGTGTTTCTGACCAGTGTATTTCTGTCCATTGTGTTTATGTCCATTGTGTTTCTGACCACTGTGTTTCTGAGCACTGTGTTTCGGACCACTGTGTTTCTGACCACAGTGTTTCTGACCACTGTGTTAATGACCACTTTCTTTCTCACCATTGTGCTCTGACCACTGTGTTTTTGTTCACTGTGTTTCTGACCACTGTGTGTCTGACCACAGTGTTCCTTACCACTGTGTTTCTTTCCACTGTGTTTCTGACAACTGTGTTTCTGACCACTGTGTTTCTGACCCCTGTGTTTCTAACCACTGTGCGTCTGACCCCTGTGTTTATGACCAGTGAGTTCCTGACCAGTGTGTTTCTGACCACTGTGGTTCTGACCACTGTGTTTCTAACCATTTTGTTTCTGACCACTGTGTTCCTGACCACTGTGTTTCTGACCATTGTGTTTCTGACCACTGTGTTTCTGACCAGTGTGTTTCAGACTAGTGTGTTTCTGACCACTGTGTTCCTGACAAGTGTGTTCTGACCAGTGTGTTTCTGACCATTGTGTTTCTGACCACTGTGTGTCTGACCACTGTGTTCTGACCACTGTGTTTATAACCACTTTGTTTCTGACCAGTGTGTTTTTCATCAGTGTGTTTCTGACCATTGTGTTTGTGACCAGTGTGTTTCTGACCACCCTGTGTCTGACCACTGTGTTTGGACCACTGTGTTTCTAACCACCGTGTTTCTGGCCACTGTGTTTCTGACGAGTGTGTTCCTAACCATTATGCGTCTGACCACCGTGTTTCTGACCACCGAGTTTCTGACCACTGTGTTTCTGACTACTGTTGTTTTGACCAGTGTGTATCTTACCACTGTGTTTCTGACCAGTGTGTTTTTTCCCACTGTGTTTCTGACCACTGTATTTATTACCATTGTCTTTCTGTAATGCTGACCACTATGCCTCTGACCAGTGTGTTTATGACCACTGTGTTTATGACCACTGTGTTTCTGTCCACTGTGTTCCTGACCATTGTGTTTCTGACCATTATGTTTCTTACCATTGTGGTTTTGACCACTGTGTTTCTGACCAGTGTGTTTCTGAACACTGTGTTTATGACCACTGTGTATATGACCACTGTGTCTGCCCAGTGTGTCTCTGACCACTGTCTTTCTGACCAGTGTGTTTCTCACCACTGTGTTTCTTACCCTGTGTTTATGACCACTGTGTCTCTGACCAGTGTGTTCCTGACCACTGTGTTTCTGACCACTATGTTTCTGACCAGTGTGTTTCTGACCACTGTGTTTCTGAGCACTGTGTTTCTGACCAGTGTGTTTCTGACCAATGCGTTTTCTACCACTGTGTTTCTGACCAATGTGTTTCTGACCACTGTGTTTCTGACCACTATGTTTCTGACCACAGTGTTTCTGGCCATTGTGTTTATGACCACTGTGTTTCTGACCACGGTGTTTCCGACCAGTGTGTTTGTGACTAGTGTGTTTCTGACCATTGTGTTTCGGACCAGTGTGTTTCTGACCACTGTGCTTCTGACCACTGTGTGTCTGACCACTGTGTTTCTGACCACTGTGGCTTTGACCAGTGAGTACCTGACAACCGTCTTTCTGACCACTGTGTTTTTGACCATTGTGTTTCTGACCACTCTGTTTCTGACCAGTGTGTTTTTGACCACTGTAATGCTGACCACTGTGCCTCTAACCAGTGTGTTTCCGACCACTGTGTTTCCGACCACTGTGTTTCTGACCACCTTGTTTCTGACCAGTGTGTTTCTGACCACTGTGTTTCTGACCACTGTGTTTATGACCACTGTGTTTCTGACCACTATGTTTCCAACCACTGTGTTTCTGACCACTGTGTTTCTGACCACTGTGTTTCTTACCGATGTGTTTCTGACCACTGTGTTTCCGACCACTGTGTTTTTGACAACTGTGTTTCTGATCACTGTGTGTTTCTGATAAGTGTGTTTCTGACCATTGTGTTTCTGACCACTGTGTTTCTGACCACAGTGTTTCCGCCGGGTGTGTTTCTGACTAGTGCATTTCTGATCTAAGTGTTCCTGACCAAAGTGTTTCTGACCAGTGCATTTCTGACCACCGTGTCTCTGACCAGTGTCTCTCTGACCACTGTGTTTCTGACCAGTGTGTTTCTTACCATCGTGTTTCTGGCCAGTGTCTTTCTTACCACTGTGTTTCTGACCACTGTGGTTCTGACCAGTGTGTTTTTGACCACTGTGTTTCTGGCCACCGTGTTTCTGACCATTGTGTTTTTTACCACTGTGTTTCCGACCACTGTGTTTCTGACCAGTGCGTTTCTGACCCTGTGTTTCTGAACACTATGTTTCTGACCACTATGTTTCTTACCAATGTGTTTCTGACCAGTGTGTTTCTGACCAGTGTGCTTCAGGCCACTGTGTTTCTGACCACGCTGTTTGTTACCACTGTGTTTCTGACTAGTGTGTTTCTGACAAGTGTGTTTCTGACCACTGTGTTTCTGACCAGTGTGTTTCTGACCACTGTGTTTCTGACCGGTGTCTTTCTGGCCACTGTAGTTCTGACCAGCGTGTTTCTGACCACTGTGTTTCTGACCACTGTGCTTCTGACCACTGTGTTTCTGACCAGGGTATTTCTGACCAGTGTGTTTCTGACCACTGTGTTTCTGACCACTGGGTTTATGACCATCGTGTTTCTGCCCAGTGTGCTAATAAACACTGTGTTTCTGACCACTGTGTTTGTGACCAGTGTGTTTCTGACCACTGTGTTACTGGCCCCTGTATTTATGACCAGTGTGTTTCTGGCCAGTGTGTTTCTGACCAGGGTGTTTCTGACCACTGTGTTTCTAACCAGTGTGCTTCTGACCACTGTGTTTCTGACCAGTGTATTTCTGACCACTGTGTTTCTGACCACCGTGTTTATGTCCAGTGTGTTTCTGACCACTGAGTTTTTGACCGCTGTGTTTCTGACCACTGTGTTTCTTGGCACTATGTTTCGGACCACTGTGTTTCTGATCGCTGTGTTTCTCACCTCTGTATTTCTGACCACTGTGTTTCTGACCTGTGTGTTTCTGACCACTTTGTTTCTGACCAGAGTGTTTCTGACCACAGTGTTTCTGACCAGTGTGTTTCTGACCACTGTGGTTCTGACCACTGTGTTTCTGTCCCCTGTGTCTCTGACCACTGTGTTTCTGACCACTGTGTCTATAACCAGTGTGCTTCTGACTAGTGCGTGTCTGACCACTGAGTTTCTGACCAATGTGTTTATGACCACTGTGTTTCTGACCACTGTGTTTCTGACCACTGTGATTCTGACCACTTTGTTTCTGACCGGTGTGTTTCTGACCACTGTGTTTATGAGCAGTGTGTTTCTGACCAGTGTGTTTTTGACCACTGTGTTTCTGACCAGTGTGGTTCTGACCACTTTGTTTATGACCACTGAGTTTCTGACCACTGTGTTTCTAACCAGTGTGCTTCTGACTAGTGCGTGTCTGACCACTGAGTTTCTGACCACTGTGTTTCTAACCAGTGTGCTTCTGACTAGTGCGTGTCTGACCACTGAGTTTCTGACCACTGTGTTTCTAACCAGTGTGCTTCTGACTAGTGCGTGTCTGACCACTGAGTTTCTGACCACTGTGTTTCTAACCAGTGTGCTTCTGACTAGTGCGTGTCTGACCACTGTGTTTCTGACTACTGTGTTTCTGACCACTGTGGTTCTGACCAGTGTGTTTTTGACCACTGTGTTTCTGACCAGTGTGTTTCTGGCCAGTGTGTTTCTGACCCGGGTGTTTCTGACCACTGTGTTTCTGACCACTGTGTTACTGACCACTGTGTTTCTGACCAGTGTGTTTCTAACTACTGTGTTTCTCACCATTGTGTTTCTGACAAGTGTGTTTCTGACCACCATGTTTTTTACCACTGCGTTTCTTACCACTGTGTTTTTTACCACTGTTCCTGACCACTGTGGTTTTGACCAGTGTTATCTGACCAATGTGTTTCTGACCACTGTGTTTCCCACCAGTGTGTTTCTGACCACTGTGTTTATGACCTCCGTGTTTCTGACCTGTGTGTTTCTGACCACTGTGTTTCTGACCACTATGTTTCTGACCAATGTGTTTCTGACTACTGTGTTTCTGACCACTGTGTTTGTGACCACTGTGTTTTTGACCACTGTGTTTCTGACCATTGCGTTTCTGACAAGTGTGTTTCTGACCACCGTGTTTTTGACCACTGTGTTTCTGACCACTGTGTTTCTGACCACTGTTTCTGACCACAGTGGTTTTGACCAGTATGTGTCTGACCAATGTGTTTCTCACCACTGTGTTTCCCACCAGTATGTTTCTGACCACTGTGTTTCCGACCACTACGTTTCTGACCTGTGTGTTTCTGACCACTGTGTTACTGGCCACTGTATTTATGACCAGTGTGTTTCTGGCCAGTGTGTTTCTGACCTGGGTGTTTCTGACCACTGTGTTTATAACCTGTGTGCTTCTTACCACTGTGTTTCTGACCAGTGTGTTCCTGACCATTGTGTTTCTGACCACTGTGTTTATGACCAGTGTGTTTCTGACCACTGAGTTCTTGACCGCTGTGTTTCTGACCACTGTGTTTCTCGGCACTATGTTTCGGACCACTGTTTTTCTGACCGCTGTGTTTCTCACCGCTGTATTTCTGACCACTGTGTTTCTGACCAGTGTGTTTCTGACCACTTTGTTTCTTACCAGAGTGTTTCCGACCACAGTGTTTCTGACCACTGTGTTTCTGACCACTGTGGTTCTGACCACTATGTTTCTGTCCCCCGTGTCTCTGACCACTGTGTTTCTGACCACTGTGTCTATAACCAGTGTGCTTCTGACCAGTGCGTGTCTGACCACTGAGTTCCTGACCAATGTGTTTATGACCACCGTTTTTCTGACCACTGTGTTTCTGACCACTATGTTTCTGACCACTGTGATTCTGACCACTGTGTATCTGACCGGTGTGTTTCTGACCACTGTGTTTATGAGCAGTGTGTTTCTGACCAGTGTGTTTTTGACCAGTGTGTTTCTGACCAGTGTGTTTCTGACCATTGTGTTTCTGACCAGTGTGTTTCTGACCACTGTATGTATGACCCTGTATTTCTGACCACTGTGTTTATGAGCAGTGTGTTTCTGACCAGTGTGTTTTTGACCAGTGTGTTTCTGACCAGTGTGTTTCTTACCACTGTGTTTCTGACCACTGTGTTACTGACCACTGTGTTTCTGACCAGTGTGTTTCTAACTACTGTGTTTCTCACCATTGTGTTTCTGACAAGTGTGTTTCTGACCACCATGTTTTTGACCACTGTGTTTCTTACCACTGTGTTTCTGACCACTGTTCTTGACCACTGTGGTTTTGACCAGCGTTATCTGACCAATGTGTTTCTGACCACTGTATTTCCTACCAGTGTGTTTATGACCACTGTGTTTATGACCTCCGTGTTTCTGACCTGTGTGTTTCTGACCACTGTGTTTCTGACCACTGTGTTTCTGACCACTGTGTTTCTGACCAATGTGTTTCTGACTAATGTGTTTCTGACCACTGTGTTTGTGACCACTGTGTTTCTGACCACTGTGTTTCTGACCATTGTGTTTCTGACAAGTGTGTTTCTGACCACCGTGTTTTTGGCCACTGTGTTTCTGACCACTGTGTTTCTGAACACTGTTTCTGACCACTGTGGTTTTGACCAGTATGTGTCTGACCAATGTGTTTCTCACCACTGTGTTTCCCACCAGTATGTTTCTGACCACTGTGTTTCCGACCACTGCGTTTCTGACCTGTGTGTTTCTGACCAGTGTGTTTCTGACCACTGTGGTGCTGACCAGTGTGTTTCTGACCACTGTGTGTATGACCGTGTGTTTCTGACCACTGTGTTTATGACCAGTGTGTTTCTGACCACTGTGTTTCTGACCACTGTGTTTCTGACCACTGTGTTTCTGATCACTGTGTTTCTGACCACGGTGTTTTTGACCATTATGTTTCTGACAAGTGTGTTTCTGACCACCGTATTTTTGACCACTGTGTTGCTGACCACTGTGTTTCTGACCACTGTTTCTGACCACTGTGGTTTTGACCAGTGTGTATCTGACCAATGTGTTTTTGACCACCGTGTTTCCGACCAGTGTGTTTGTGACCGCTGTGTTTCCGACCACTGTGTTTCTGACCAGTGTGTTTCTGACCAGTGTGTTTGTGACCACTCTGTTTCTGACCAGTGTGTTTCTGACCACTGTGTGTATGACCCTGTGTTTCTTACCACTTTCTTTCTGACCACTCTGTTTCTGACCACTGTGTTTGTGACCACTGTTTTTCAGACCACTGTGTTTCTGACCAGTGTGTGTTTGACCACTGTGTTTCCGACCAGTGTGTTTCTGACCACTGTGTTTCTGACCACTGTGTTTCTGACCATTGAGTTTCTAGACAGGGTGTTTATGACCACTGTGTTCTTGACTACTGTATTTCTGACGAGTGTGTTTCTGACCAGTGTGTTTCCGACGATTAAGTTTCTGACCACTGTGACTCTGACCACTGTGTTTCTGACCAATGTGTTTCTGACCACTGTGTCTCTGACCAATGTGTCTGTGACTACTGTGTTTCTGACCACTGTGTTTGTGACCACTGTGTTTCTGGCCACTGTGTTTCTGACAATTGTGTTTCTGACAAGTGTGTTTCTGACCACTGTTTTTCTGACCACTATTTCTGACAACTGTGGTTTTGACAAGTGTGTATCTGACCAGTGTGTTTCTGACCAATGTGTTTCCTACCAGTGTTTTTCTGACCACTGTGTTTCCGACCACTGTGTTTCTGACCAGTGTGTTTCTGACCACTGTGTTTCTGACCAGTCTGTTTCTGACCAGTGTGTTTGTGACCGCAGTTTTTCTGACCAGTGTGTTTCTGACCAGAGTTTTCCTGACCGCTGTTTCTCAGACCAGTGTGTTTCTGACCTAAGTGTTTCTGACGAGTGTATTTCTGACCAGTGTGTTTATGGCCAGTGAGGTTGTGACCACTGTTTTTGACCACTGTGTTTCTGACCACTGTGTTTCTGACCAGTGTGCTGGGACCAATGTGTTTATAACCACTGTGTTTCTGACCACTGTGTTTCTGACACGTGTATGTCTGACCCCTGTCTTTTTGACCAGTGTGTTTCTGACCAATGTGTTTCTGACCAGTGTGTTTCTGACCACTATGTTTCTGACGAGTGTGTTACTGACCACTGTGTTTCTGACCAGTGTGTTTCTGACCACTGTGTTTCTGACCACTGTGTTTCTGACGAGTGTGTTACTGACCACTGTGTTTCTGACCAGTGTGTTTCTGACCACTGTGTTTCTGACCACTGTGTTTATGACCAGTGTGTTTCTGACCACTGTGTTTCTGACCACTGTGTTTCAGACCACTGTGTTTCCGAGCACTGTGTTTCGGACCACAGTGTTTCTGACCACTGTGTTTCTGACCACTGTGTTTCTGACTGCTGTATTTGTGACCACTGTGTTTCTGACCAGTGTGTTTCTGACCACTGTGTTTCTGACCAGTGTGTTTCTCACCACTGTGTTTCTGACCACTGTGTTTCTGACCAGTTCATTTCTGACCACCGTGTTTCTGACCAGTGTGTTTCTGACCACTGTGTTTCCGACCACCGTGTTTCTGACCAGTGTGTTTCTGACCAGTGTGTTTCTGACCAGTGTGTTTCTGACCACTGTGTTTCTGACCAGTGTGTTTCTGACCAGTGTGTTTCTGACCAGTGTGTTTCTGACCACTGTGTTTCTGACCAGTGTGTTTCTGACCACTGTGTGTATGACCCTGTGTTTCTGACCACTGTGTTTCTGACCAGTGTGTTTCTAACCAGTGTGTTTATGAACACTGTGTTTCTGACCACTATGTTTCTGACCAGTGTGTGTCTGACCACTGTGTTTCTAACCTCTGTGTTTCTGACCACTGTGTTTCTGACCATTGTGTTTCTGACCACTCTGTTTCTGACCACTGTGTTGCTGACCACTGTGTTTCTGGCCACTGTGTTTATAACCAATGTGTTTCTGACCACTGTGTTTCTGACCACTGTGTTTCGGACCACTCTGTTTGTGACCACTGCGTTTCTGACCACTGTGTTTCTGACAAATGTGTTTCTGACTACTTTGTTTCTGACCACTGTGTTTGTGACCACTGTCTTTCTGACCCCTGTGTTTCTGACCATTGTGTTTCTGATAAGTGTGTTTCTGACCACTGTGTTTCTGACCACTGTGGTTTTGACCAGTGTGTATCTGACCAACGTGTTTCTGACCACTGTGTTTCCGACCAGTGTGTTCCTAACCACTGTGTTTCCGACCACTGTGTTTCTGACCACCGTGTCTCTGACCACTATAATTCTGACCAATGTGCCTCTGACCAGTGTGTTTCTTAACACCGTGTTTCGGACCACTGTGTTTCTGACCACTGTGTTTCTGACCAGTGTGTGCCTGCGCAGCGTGTTTCTGACCACGTGGTTTCTGACCACTGTGTTTCTGACTAGTGTATTTTTGACCACTGTGTTTCTGACCAGTGGGTTTCTGCCCACTATGTTTCTGACCACTGTGTTTCTGAACAGTGTGTTTCTGACCTGTGTGTTTCTGACTACTGCGTTTATGACCAGTGTGTTTCTGACCACTGTGTTTCTGACCAGTGTGTTTCTGACGATTGTGTTTATGACCCTGTGTTTCTGACCACTGTGTTTATGAGCACTGTGTTTGGGACCACTTTGTTTCTGACCACTGTGTTTATGACCACCGTGTTTGGGACCACTGTGTTTCTGACAACTGTGTTTCTGACCAGTGTGTTTCTGACCACTGTGTTTCTGACCGGTGTGTTTCTGGCCACTGTGGTTCTGACCACTGTGTTTCTGACCACTGTGTTTCTGACCACTGAGTTTCTGACCACTGTGTTTCTGACCAGTGTGTTTCTGACAAGTGTGTTTCTGACCACTGTGTTTCTGACCACTGGGTCTCTGACCACTGTGTTTCTGACTACTGTGATTCTGACCACTGTGTTTGTGACCACTGTGTTTCTGACTACTGTGTTTCTGACCACTGGGTCTCTGACCACTGTGTTTCTGGCCACTGTGTTTCTGACCACTCTGTTTCTGACCACTGTGTTGCTGACCAGTGTGTTTCTGACCACTGTGTTTCTGACCAGTGTGTTTCTGACCACTGTGTTTCTGACCACTGTGTTTCTGACCACTGTGTTTCTGACCACTGAGTTTCTGACCACTGTGTTTCTGACCAGTGTGTTTCTGACAAGTGTGTTTCTGACCACTGTGTTTCTGACCACTGGGTCTATGACCACTGTGTTTCTGCCCAGTGTGCTAATGAACACTGTGTTTCTGACCACTGTGTTTCTGACCAGTGTGTTTCTGACCACTGTGTTCCTGGCCACTGTATTTCTGACCAGTGTGTTTCTGGCCAGTGTGTTTCTGACCAGGGTGTTTCTGACCACTCTGTTTCTATCCAGTGTGTTTCTGACCACTGTGTTTCTGACCAGTGTGTTTCTGACCACTGTGTTTCTGACCACTGTGTTTATGCCCAGTGTGTTTCTGACCACTGAGTTTTTGACCGCTGTGTTTCTGACCACTGTGGTTCTTGGCACTATGTTTCCGACCACTGTGTTTTTGACTGCTGAGTTTCTCACCGCTGTATTTCTGACCACTGTGTTTCTGACCAGTGTGTTTCTGACCACTTTGTTTCTGACCAGAGTGTTTCTGACCACTGTGTTTCTGACCACTGTGTTTCTGACCACTGTGAATCTGACCAGTGTGTTTCTGTCCCCTGTGTCTCTAACCACTGTGTTTCTGACCACTGTGTCTATAACCAGTGTGCTTCTGACCAGTGCATTTCTGACCACTGTTTTTCTGACCAATGTGTTTATGACCACTGTGTTTCTGACCACTGTGTTTCTGACCACTGTGTTTCTGACCGGTGTGTTTCCGACCACTGTGTTTATGACCAGTGTGTTTCTGACCAGTGTGTTTCTGACCGGTGTGTTTCTGACCAGTGTGTTTCTCACCACTGTGTTTCTGACCAGTGTGATTCTGACCACTGTGTGTATAACCCTGTGTTTCTGACCACTGTGTTTCTGACCAGTGTGTTTCTGACCACTTTGTTTCTGACCACTGTGTTTCTGACCACTGTGTTCCTGACCACTGTGTTACTGACCACTGTGTTTCTGACCAGTGTGTTTCTAACTACTGTGTTTCTCACCGTTGTGTTTCTGACAAGTGTGTTTCTGACCACCATGTTTTTGACCACTGTGTTTCTTACCACTGTGTTTCTGACCACTGCTCCTGACCCCTGTGGTTTTGACCAGTGTGTATCTGACCAATGTGTTTCTGACCACTGTGTTTTCCACCAGTGTGTTTCTGACCACTGTGTTTATGACCTCCATGTTTCTGACCTGTGTGTTTCTGACCAATGTGTTTCTGACTACTGTGATTCTGACCACTGTGTTTGTGACCACTGTGTTTCTGACCACTGTATTTCTGACCATTGTGTTTCTGACAAGTGTGTTTCTGACCACCGTGTTTTTTACCACTGTGTTCCTGACCACTGTGTTTCTGACCGCTGTTTCTGACCACTGTGGTTTTGACCAGTATGTGTCTGACCAATGTTTTTCTCACCACTGTGTTTCCCACCAGTATGTTTCTGACCAATATGTTTCCGACCATTGCGTTTCTGACCTGTGTGTTTCTGACCAGTGTGTTTCTGACCACTGTGGTGATGAGCAGTGTGTTTCTGACCACTGTGTGTATGACCCTGTGTTTCTGACCACTGTGTTTATGACCAGTGCGTTTCTGACCACTGTGTTTCTGACCACTGTGTTTCTGACCACTGTGTGTTCTGACCACTGTGTTTCTGACCACAGTGTTTGTGACCATTGTGTTTCCGACAAGTGTGTTTCTGACCACCGTGTTTTTAACCACTGTGTTGCTGACCACTGTGTTTTTGACCAGTGTTTCTGACCACTGTGGTTTTCACCAGTGTGTATCTGACCAATGTGTTTCTGACCACCGTGTTTCCGACCAGTGTATTTGTGACCGCTGTATTTCCGACCACTGTTTTTCAGACCACTGTGTTTCTTACCAGTGTGTGTCTGACCACTGTGTTTCTGACCAGTGTGTTTCTGACCACTGTGTTTCTGACCACTGTGTTTCTGACCATTGTGTTTCTAGACAGGGTGTTTATGACCACTGTGTTCCTGACCACTGTGTTACTGACCACTGTGTTTCTGACCACTGTGTTTCTGACCAGTGTGTGTCTGTCCACTGTGTTTCTGACCAGTGTGTGTCTGTCCACTGTGTTTCTGACCAGTGTGTGTCTGTCCACTGTGTTTCTGACCAGCGTGTTTCTGACCACTGTGTCTCTGACCAATGTGTCTCTGACTACTGTGTTTCTGACCAGTATTTCTGACCACTGTGGTTCTGACCAGTGTGTTTCTGACCACTGTGTTTCTGACCACTGTGTTTCTGACCATTGTGTTTCTAGACAGGGTGTTTATGACCACTGTGTTCCTGACTACTGTATTTCTGACGAGTGTGTTTCTGATCAGTGTGTTCCGACGATTGTGTTTCTGACCTCTGTGACTCTGACCACTGTGTTTCTGACCAATGTGTTTCTGACCACTGTGTCTCTGACCAATGTGTCTCTGACTACTGTGTTTCTGACCACTATTTCTGACCACTGTGGTTTTGACAAGTGTGTATCTGACCAGTGTGTTTCTGACCAATGTGTTTCCGACCAGTGTGTTTCTGACCACTGTGTTTCAGACCACTGTGTTTCTGACCAGTGTGTTTCTGACCACTGTGTTTCTGACCAGTCTGTTTCTGACCAGTGTGTTTGTGACCGCAGTTTTTCTGACCAGTGTGTTTCTGACCTCAGTGTTTCTGATGAGTGTGTTTCTGACCAGTGTGTTTATGGCCAGTGAGGTTGTGACCACTGTTTTTGACCACTGTGTTTCTGACCACTGTTTTCCTGACCAGTGTGCTGGGACCAATGTGTTTATAACCACTGTGTTTCTGACCACTTTGTTTCTGACCAGTGTATGTCTGACCCCTGTCTTTCTGACCAGTGTGTTTCTGACTAGTGTGTTTCTGACCAGTGTGTTTCTGACCACTATGTTTCTGACGAGTGTGTTACTGACCACCGTGTTTCTGACCAGTGTGTTTCTGACCACTGTGTTTCTGACCACTGTGTTTATGACCAGTGTGTTTCTGACCACTGTGTTTCTAACCTCTGTGTTTCTGAGCACTGTGTTTCCGAGCACTGTGTTTCGGACCACTGTGTTTCTGACCACTGTGTTTCTGACCACTGTGTGTCTGACTATGTATTTGTGACCACTGTGTTTCTGACCAGTGTGTTTCTGACCTCTGTGTTTCTGAACAGTGTGTTTCTGACCACTGTGTTTCTGACCACTGTGTTTCTGACCAGTGTATTTCTGACCACCGTGTTTCTGACCAGAGTGTTTCTGACCACTGTGTTTTTTGACCACTGTGTTTCTGACCTGTGTGTTTCTGACCAGTGTGTTTCTGACCACTGTGTTTCTGACCAGTGTGTTTCTAACCACTGTGTGTATAACCCTGTGTTTCTGACCACTGTGTTTATGACCAGTGTGTTTTTGACCACTTTGCTTCTGACCACGGTGTTTCTGACCACTGTGTTTATGACCACTGTGTTTCTGACCATTATGTTTCTGACCAGTGTGTGTCTGACCACTGTGTTTCTGACCACTGTGTTTCTGACCACTGTGTTTCTGACCACTCTGTTTCTCACCACTGTGTTTCTGACCACTGTGTTTCTGGCCACTGTGTTTATGACCAATGTGTTTCTGACCACTGTGTTTCTGACCACTGTGTTCCTGACCACTGTGTTTCTGACCAGTGTGTTTGCGACCATTGTGTTTCTGACCAGTGTGTCTCTGACCACTTTGTTTGTGACCACTGCGTTTCTGACCACTGTGTTTCTGACCAATGTGTTTCTAACTACTTTGTTTCTGACCACTGTGTTTCAGACCACTGTCTTTCTGACCCCTGTGTTTCTGACCATTGTGTTTCTGACAAGTGTGTTTCTGACCACCGTGTTTCTGACCACTGTGGTTTTACCATTGTGTATCTGACTAATGTGTTTCTGACCACTGTGTTTCCGACCAGTGTGTTTCTAACCACTGTGTTTCCGACCACTGTGTTTCTGACCACCGTGTCTCTGACCACTATAATGCTGACCAATGTGCCTCTGACCCCTGTGTTTCTGACCACCATATTTCGGACCACTGTGTTTCTGCCCACTGTGTTTCTGACCATTGTGTGCCTGCGCAGTGTGTTTCTGACAACGTGGTTTCTGACCACTGTGTTTCTGACCAGTGTATTTTTGACCACTGTGTTTCTGACCAGTGGGTTTCTGCCCACTATGATTCTGACCACTGTGTTTCTGAACAGTGTGTTTCTAACCTTTGTGTTTCTGACCACTGTGTTTATGACCAGTGTGTTTCTGACCAGTGTGTTTCTGACGACTGTGTTTATGACCCTGTGTTTCTGACCACTGTGTTTATGACCACTGTGTTTCTGACCACTTTGTTTCTGACCACTGTGTTTATGATCACCGTGTTCGGGACCACTGTGTTTCTGACCACCGTGTTTCTGACCACTGTATTTCTGACCACTGTGTGTCTGGCCAATGTGTTCCTGACCACTGTGTTTCTGACCACTGTGTTCCAGACCATTGTGTTGCTGACCACTGTCTTTATGACCAATGTGTTCCGGCCAGTGTGTTTTTTACCACTGTGTATGTGACCACTGTGTTTCTGACCACTTTGTTTCTGAAAACTGTGTTTCTGACCAGTGTGTGTCTGACCACAGTGTTTCTGACCAGTGTGTTTCTGACCAGTGTGTTTTTGACCAGTGTGTTTCTGACCACCGTGTTTCTGTCCAGTGTGTTTCTGACCACTGTGTTTCTGACCAGTGTGTTTCTGACCACTGCGTTTCTGACCACCGTGTTTATGACCAGTGTGTTTCGGACCGATGAGTTTCTGTCCCCTGTGTTTCTCACCACTGTGTTTCTGACCAGTGTGTTTCTGACCAGTGTGTTTCTGACCAGTGTGTTTCTGACCAGTGTGTTTTTGACCACTGTGTTTCTGACCAGTGTTTTTCTGACCACTGTGTGTATGACCATGTCCTTCTCACCACTGCGTTTCTGACCAGTGTGTTTCTGACCACTTTGTTTCTGACCACTGTGTTTCTGACCACTGTGTTTCTGACCACTGTGTTACTGACCACTGTGTTTCTGACCAGTGTGTGTCGGACCACTGTGTTTCTCACGAGTGTGTTTCTGACCACTGTGTTTCCGACCGCTGTGTTTCTGACCACTGTTTTTTTGACCACTGTGTTTCTAGCCACTGTGTTTATGACCACTGTATTTCTGACCTGTGTGTTTCTGACCAGTGTGTTTCTGACCAGTGTGTTTCCCACCAGTGTGTTTCTGACCGGTGTGTTTCTGACCACTGTGTTTCTTACCACTGTGTTTCTGACCACTGTGTTTCTGACCAATGTGTTTCTGACTACTGTGTTTCTGACCACTGTGTTTGTGAGCACTGTGTTTCTGACCACTGTGTTTCTGACCAATGTGTTTCTGACTACTGTGTTTCTGACCACTGTGTTTGTGAGCACTGTGTTTCTGACCACTGTGTTTCTGACCATTGTGTTTCTGACAAGTGTGTTTTTGACCACCGTGTTTTTGACCACTGTGTTTCTGACCACAGTGTTTCTGACCACTGTTTCTGACCACAATGGGTTTGACCAGTGTTTATCTGACCAATGTGTTTCTGACCACTGTGTTTCCGACCAGTGTGCCTCTGAAGACTATGTTTCCGACCACTGTGTTTCTGACCAGTGTGTTTCTGACCAGTGTGTTTCTGACCACTGTGTTGCTAAACAGTGTGTTTCTGACCACTGTGTGTATGACCCTGTTCTTCTGACCACTGTGTTTCTGACCAGTGTTTTTCTGACCACTGTGTTTCTGACCACTGTGTTTCTGACCACTGTGTGTATGACCCTGTTCTTCTGACCACTGTGTTTCTGACCAGTGTTTTTCTGACCACTGTGTTTCTGACCACTGTGTTTCTGACCACTGTGTTTCTGACCATTGTGTTTCCGACAATTGTGTTTCTGACCACCGTGTTTTTGACCACTGTGTTTCTGACCACTGTGTCTCTGACCACTGTTTCTGACCACAGTGGTTTTGACCAGTGTGTATCTGACCAATGTGTTTCTGACCACTGTGTTTCTGACCAGTGTGTTCATGACCAATGTGTTTCGGACCACTGTGTTTGTGACCAGTGTGTTTCTGACCAGTGTGTTTCTGACCACTGTGTTTCTGACAAGTGTGTTTCTGACCACCGTGTGTATGACCCTGTGTTTCTGACCACTTTGTTTCTAACCACTGTGTTTCTGACCACTGTGTTTCTGACCACTGTGTTTTTGACCGCTGTGTTTCTGACCACTGTTTTTCTGACAACTGTGTTTCTAGCCACTGTGTTTATGACCATCTATTTCTGACCTGTGTGTTTGTGACCAGTGTGTTTCTGACCAGTGTGTTTCCCACCAGTGTGTTTCTGACCAGTGTGTTTCCGACCACTGTGTTTCTTACCACTGTGTTTCTGACCACTGTGTTTCTGACCAATGTGTTTCTGACTACTGTGTTTCTGACCAGTGTGTTTCCCACCAGTGTGTTTCTGACCAGTGTGTTTCCGACCACTGTGTTTCTTACCACTGTGTTTCTGACCACTGTGTTTCTGACCAATGTGTTTCTGACTACTGTGTTTCTGACCACGGTGTTTGTGAGCACTGTGTTTCTGACCACTGTGTTTCTGACCATTGTGTTTCTGACCACTGTGTTTTTGACCACTGTGTTTCTGACCACTGTGTTTCTGACCACTGTTTCTGACCACAATGGGTTTGAGCAGTGTTTATCTGACCAATGTGTTTCTGACCACTGTGTTTCCGACCAGTGTGCCTCTGAAGACTGTGTTTCCGACCACTGTGTTTCTGACCAGTGTGTTTCTGACCAGTGTGTGTCTGACCACTGTGTTGTTGAACAGTGTGTTTCTGACCACTGTGTGTATGACCCTGTTCTTCTGACCACTGTGTTTCTGACCAGTGTTTTTCTGACCACTGTGTTTCTGACCACTGTGTTTCTGACCACTGTGTGTATGACCCTGTTCTTCTGACCACTGTGTTTCTGACCAGTGTTTTTCTGACCACTGTGTTTCTGACCACTGTGTTTCTGACCACTGTGTTTCTGACCATTGTGTTTATGACAATTGTGTTTCTGACGACCGTGTTTTTGACCACTGTGTTTCTGACCACTGTGTCTCTGACCACTGTTTCTGACCACAGTGGTTTTGACCAGTGTGTATCTGACCAATGTGTTTCTGACCACTGTGTTTCCGACCAGTGTGTTAATGACCAATGTGTTTCCGACCACTGTGTTTGTGACCAGTGTGTTTCTGACCACTGTGTTTCCGACCAGTGTGTTAATGACCAATGTGTTTCCGACCACTGTGTTTGTGACCAGTGTGTTTCTGACCAGTGTGTTTCTGACCACTGTGTTTCTGACCAGTGTGTTTCTGAGCACCGTGTGTATGACCCTGTGTTTCTGACCACTTTGTTTCTAACCACTGTCTTTTTGACCACTGTGTTTCTGACCATTGTGTTTCTGACCACTGTGTTTCTGACCAGTGTGTGTCTGACCACTGTTTTTCTGACCAGTGTGTTTCTGACCACTGTGTTTCTGACCACTGTGTTTCTGACCACTGTATTTCTGACCAGTGTGTTTCTGACCACTGTGTTTCTGACCAGTGTGTGTCTGACCACTGTTTTTCTGACCAGTGTGTTTCTGACCACTGTGTTTCTGACCACTGTGTTTCTGACCACTGTATTTCTGTCCACTTTGTTTCTCGCCACTGTGTTTATGACCACTGTGTTTCTGACTGCTGTGTTTCTGACCAGTGTGTTTCCGACCATTGTGTTTCTGACCAGTGTGTTTATGACCATTGTGTTTCTGACCACTGTGTTTCAGACCACTGTGTTTTTTACCAATGTGTTTTGGACTACTGTGTTTCTGACCACTGTGTTTCTGACCATTGTGTTTCTGACCACTGTGTTTCAGACCACTGTGTTTTTTACCAATGTGTTTTGGACTACTGTGTCTCTGACCACTGTGTTTGTGACCACTGTGTTTGTGACCACTGTGTTTCTGACCATTGTGTTTCTGACAGGTGTGTTTGTGACCAGCGTGTTTCTGACAAATATGTTTCTGACCACTGTGTTTCTGACCACTGTTTCTGACCACTGTGGTTTTGACCAGTGTGTATATGACTAGTGTGTTTCTGACCACTGTGTTTCCGACCAGTGTGTTTCTGACCACTGTGTTTCCGACCACTGTGTTTCCGACCACTGTGTTTCCGACCAGTGTGTTTCTCACCACTGTGTTTCCGACCACTGTGCCTCTGACCAGTGTGTTTCTGACCACTGTGTTTCTGACCACTGTGTTTCTGACCAGAGTGTGCGTGCGCAGTGTGTTTCTGACCACTGTGTTTCTGACCACTGTGTTTCTAACTAGTGTACTTCTCACCACTGTGTTCTGACCAGTGGGCTTCTGACCACTATGTTTCTGTCCACTGTGTTTCTGACCAGTGTGTTTCTGCCCTGTGTTTTTCTGACCACTGCGTTTTTGACCAGTGTGTTTCTCACCACTGTGTTTCTGACCAGTATGTTTCTGACGACTGTTTGTATGACCCTGTGTTTCTGACCACATTGTTTCTGACCACTGTGTTTATGACCACTTTGTTTCTCACCACTGTGTTTATGACCACCGTGTTTGTGACCACTGTGTTTGTGACCACTGTGCTTTTGACCACTGTGTGTCTTACCAATGTGTTTCTGACCACTATGTTTCTGACCACTGTGTTCTTGAGCACTGTGTTGCTAACCACTGTCTTTATGACCAGTGTGTTCGGACCAGTGTGTTTTTTACCACCGTGTTTCTGACCAATGTGTTTCTGACCGCTGTGTTGTTGACCACTGTGTTTCTGACCAGTGTGTGTCTGACCAATGTGTTTCTGATCGGTGTATTACTGACCAGTGTGTTTTTGGCCAGTGTGTTTCTGACCACTGTGTTTCTGACCACTGTGTTTCGTAACAATGTGCCTATGACAAGTGTCTTTCTGACCACTGTGTTGATGACCACGGTGTTTCTGACCAGTGTGTTTCTGACCACTGTGTTCCTGACCAGTGTGTTTCTGACCGATGTGTTTCTGACCAGTGTGTTTCCGACCACTGTGTTCCTGACCACTGTGTTTCTGACCACTGTGTTTCTGACCACTGTGTTACTAGCCAGTGTGTTTCTGACCACTGTGTTTCTGACCACTGTGTTTCTTACCACTGTATTTCTGACCACTGTGTTTCTGACAACTGTGTTTCTGACCACTGTGTTTCTGACAAGGGTGTTTCTTACCAGTGTGTTTCTGACCAGTGTGTTTCTGACCAGTGTGTTTCTGACCACCGTGTTTCTGACCAGGGTGTTTCTTACCACTGTGTTTCTGACCGGTGTGTTTCTGACCACTGTGGTTCTGACCAGTGTGTTTCTGACCACTGTGTTTCTGACCAGTGTGTTTCTGACCAGTGTGTGTCTGACCAGTGTGTTTCTGACCAGTGTGTTTCTGACCACTGTGTTTCTGACCACTTGGGTTATGACCACCGTGTTTCAGACAAGTGTTTCTGAACACCGTGTTTCCGACCACTGTGTTTCTGACCAGTGTGTTCATGACCACTGTGTTTCTTGCTCCTGTATTTCTCACCAGTGTGTTTCTGGCCAGTGTGTTTCTGACAAGTGTATTTCTGACCACTGTGTTTCTGCCCACTGTGTTTCTGACCAGTGTGTTTCTGACCACTGGGTTTCTGACCGGTGTAATTCTGACCAGTGTGTTTCTGACTATTGTGTTTCTGAACTCTGTGTTTCTGACCACTGTGTTTATCACCAGTGTGTTTCTCACCACTGTGTTTCTGGCCACCGTGTTTCTGACCACTGTATTTCTGACCACTGCGTTTCTGACCACTGTGTTTCTCAACAGTGTGTTTCTGACCAATGTGTTTCTGACCAATGTGTTTCTGACCACTGTGTTTCTCAACAGTGTGTTCCTGACCACTGTGTTTGTGATCAGTGTTTTCCTTACCACTATGTTTCTGGCCAGTGTGTTTGTGACCACTGTGTTTCTCACCAGTGTGTTTCTGGCCACTATGATACTGACCATTGTGTTTCTGACCACTGTGTTTTGAACCACTGTCTTTCTGACCAGTGTGTTTCTGACAAGTGTGTTTCTGACCACTGTGTTTCTGACCACTGTGTTTATGACCGTTGTATTTCTGACCGGTGTGTTTCTGACCATTGTGTTTCTCGCCAATGTGTTTCTGACTTGTGTGTTTCTGACCACCGTGTTTCTGACCGGTGTGTTTCTGGCCACTGTGGTTCTGAGCAGTGTGTTTCTGACCACTGTGTTTGTGACCATTGTGTTTCTGACCAGTGTGTTTCTGACCAGTGTGTTTCTGACCAGGGTGTTTCTGACCACTGTGTTTCTGACCACTAAGTTTATGTCCACCGTGTTTCTGACTAGTGTGTTACTGAACACTGTGTTTCTGACCACAGTGTTTCTGACCAGTGTGTTTATGACCACTGTGTTTCCAGCCCCTGTATTTCTGACCAGTGTGTTTCTGGCAAGTGTGTTTTTGACCACTGTGTTTCTGCCCACCGTGTTTGTGACCAGTGTGTTTCTGACCACTGGGTTTCTGACCAGTGTGTTTCTGAACAATGTGTTTCTGACTATTGTGTTTCTGAACTTTGTGTTTCTGACCACTGTGTTTCTTACCAGTGTGTTTCTGACCACTGTGTTTCTGACCAGTGTGTTTCTGACCACTGTGTTTCTGGCCACCGTGTTTCTGACCACTGTGTTTCTGACCACTGCGTTTCTGACCACTGTGTTTCTGACCACTGTGTTTCTGACCACTGTGTTTCGGACCAATGTGTTGCTGGCCACTATGTTTATGACCACTGTGTTCTGACCACTGTGTTTCTGACCACAATGTTTATGACCACTGTGTTTCTGACCAGAGTGTTTCTGACCACTGTGTTTCTGACCACTGTGTTTCTGACCAGTGTGTTTCTTACCAGTGTAATTCTGACTAGTGTGTTTCTGACCAGTGTATTTCTGACCAGTGTGTTTCTGACCACTGTGTTTCTGACAAGTGTGTTTCTGACCACTGCGTTTCAAAACAATGTGTTGCTGGCCACTATGTTTATGACCACTGTGTTCTGACCACTGTGTTTCTGACCACAATGTTTCTGACCACTGTATTTCTGACCACTGTGTTTCTGACCAGTGTGTCTCCGACCACTGTCATTCGGACCAGTGTGTTTCTGACCACTGTGTGTCTGAACAATGTGTTTCTGACCACTATGTTTTTGTCCACTGCGTTTCTTACCTCTGTGTTTCTGACCACCGTGTTTCTGACCACTGTGTTTCTGACCGGTGCGTTTCTGACCAGTGTGTTTCTGACCAGTGTGTTTCTGACCAGTGTGTTTCTGACCAGTGTGTTTCTGACCACTGTGTTTCTTACCACTGTGTATCTGACCATTGTGTTTCTGACCACTGTGTTTCTGACCAATGTGTTTCTGACCAGTATGATTCTGACCAGTGTGTTTCTTACCACTGTGTTTTAGACCTGTGTGTTTATGACCACTGTGTTTCTTACCACATGTTTCTGACCACTGTGTTTCTGACCACTGTCTTTCTGACCACTGTGTTTCTGACCATTGTGTTTCTGACCACTGTGTTTCTGCCCCCTGTGTTTCTGAGGAGTGTGTTTCTGACCACTGTGTTTCTGACCGGTGTGCTTCTAACCACTGCCATTCTGACCATCGTGTTTCTGACCAATGGGTTTCTGACCAGTGTGTTTCTGACCACAGTGTTTTTTACCACTGTGTTTCTAACCACTGTGTTTCCGACCTCTGTGTTACTGACCAGCGTGTTTCTGACCACTGTGTTAGTACCACTGTGTTTCTGACCATTGCGTTTTTGACCACCATGTTTCTTACCAGTGTGTTTCTTACCAGTGTGTTTCTGACCAGTGTGTTTCTGACCACCGTGCCTCTGACCAGTGTGTTTCTGACATGTGTGTTTCTGACCACTGTGTTTCTGACCACTGTGTTTCTGACCAATGTGTTTCTGACCACTGCGTTCCTGACCAGTGTGTTTCTGACCACTGTGTTTCTGACCACTGGTTTCTGACCACTGTCTTTATGACTAGTGTGTTTCTGACCAGTGTGTTTCTCACCCCTGTGTTTCTGGCCAGTGTGTTTCCGACCAGAGTGTTTCTGACCAGTGTGTTTCTGACCACTGTGTTCCTCACAACTGTTTTTCTGACCACTGTGTTTCTGACCAGTGTGTTTCTGACCACTGTGTTTCTGACATCTGTGCTTCTGACCACTGTGTTTCTGAGCACTGTGTTTCTGACCAGTGTGCCTCTGACCAGTGTGTTTGTATCCACTGTGCTTCTGAACAGTGTGCCTATGACCAGTGTGTTTTTTGACCACTCTGTTTATGACCACTGTGTTTCTGACCTCTGTGTTTCTGACCAGTGCGTTTCTGACCAGTGTGCTTCTGACCAGTGTGTTTAACACCGGTGTGTTTCTGACCAATGTGTTTCAGACCAGTGTATTTCTGACCACTGTGTTTCTGACCAGTGTGTTTCTGACCACTTTGTTTCTGACCACTGTGTTTCTGACCACTGTGTTTCTGACCAGTGTGTTTATGACCACTGTGTTCCTAACCAGTGAGTTCTGACCAGTGTGTTTCTGACCACTGTGTTTCTGACCACTGTGTTTCTGACCATTGTGTTTCTGACCAGCGTGTTTCTAACCCGTGTGTTTCTGACCAGTGTGTTTGTGAACAGTGTGGTTCTGACCACTGTGTTTCTGACCACTGTGTTCCTGACCAGTGTGTTTCTCACCCCTGTGTTTCTGGCCAGTGTGTTTCTGACCACTATGTTTCTGACCAATGTGTTTCAGACCAGTGTGTTTCTGACCACTGTGTTTCTGACCACTGTGTTTCTGACCATTGTGTTTCTGACCAGCGTGTTTCTAACCCGTGTGTTTCTGACCAGTGTGTTTGTGAACAGTGTGGTTCTGACCACTGTGTTTCTGACCAGTGTGTTTCTGACCACCGTGTTTCTGACCGATGTGTTTCTGACCAGTGTGTTTCTTACCAGTGTGTTTCTGGCAAGTGTGTTTCTGACCAGTGTGTCTCTGACCAGTGTGTTTCTGACCACTGTGTGTCTGACAAGTGTGTTTCTGACCACTATGTTTCTGACCAATGTCTTGCTGGCCACCATGTTTCTGACCACTGTGTTTCTGACCATTCTGTTACTTACCACAATGTTTCTGACCAGTGTGTTTCTGACCACAGTGTTTCTTTTCAATGTGTTTCTGACCACTGTGTTTCTGACCACTGTGTTATTAACCAGCGTGTTTCTAACCACTGTAGTTCTGACCACTGTGTTTCCGACCACAGTGTTTCTCACCACTGTGTTTCTGACCATTGTGTTTCTGACCACCGTGTTTCTGACCAGTGTGTTTCCGACCAGTGTGTTTCTGACCACCGTGTCTCTGACCAGTGTGTTTCTGACCTGTATGTTTCTGACCACTGTGCTTCTGACCAGTGTGTTTGTGGCTACAGTGTTTCTCACCAGTGTTTTTCTGACCACTGTGTTTCTCACCAGTGTGTTTCTGACCACTGCGTTTCCGACCACTGTGTTTCTGACCACTGTGTTTCAGACCCTGTGTTTCTGAATACTGTCTTTCTGACCACTATGTTTCTTACCAGTGTGTTTCTGACCAGTGTGTTTCTGACCAGTGTGTTTCTGACCACTGTGTTTCTGACCACTGTATTTATGATCACTTTGTTTCTGACCACTATCTTTCTGACCACTGTGTTTCTGACCACTGTGTTTATGACCGGTGTGTTTCTTGCCACTGTGGTTCTGACCAGTGTGCTTCTGACCACTGTGTTTATGACCACTGTGTTTCTGACCACTGTGTTCCTGACCAATGTGCTTCTGACAAGTGTGTTTCTTACCACTGTGTTTCTGACCACTGGGTTTATGACCACCGTGTTTCTGACCAGTGTGCAACTGAACACTGTGTTTCCGACCACTGTGTTTCTGACCAGTGTGTTTCTGACCTTTGTGTTTCAGGCCACTGTATTTCTGACCTGTGTGTTTCTTGCCAGTGTGTTTCTGACCAAGGTGTTTCTGACCACTGTGTTTCTACCCACCGTGTTTCTGACCAGTGTATTTCTGACCACTGTGTTTATGACCACTGTGTTTCTGACCACTGTGTTTCTGAGCACTGTGTTTCGGACCACTGTCTTTCTGACCAGTGTTTGTGACTTCTGTGTTTCTGACCACCGTATTTCTGACCACCGTGTTTATGACCACTGTGTTTCTGACCACTGTGCTCTGACCATTGTGTTTCTGACCACTGTGTTTCTGACCACTGTTTGTTTGACCACAGTGTTTCTGACCACTGTGTTTCTTACCACTGTGTTTTTGACCCCTGTGTTTCTGACCCCTGTGTTTCTGACCCCTGTGTTTCTGACCCCTGTGTTTCTTACCAGTGAGTTTCTGACCAGTGTGTTTCTGACCACTGTGGTTCTCACCACAGTGTTAATGACCACTGTGTTCATGACCAGTGTGTTTCTGACCACTGTGCTTCTGACCACTGTGTTTCTAACCATTTTGCTTCATACCACTGTCTTCCTGACCACCGTGTTTCTGACCACTATTTTTCTGACCACTGTGTTTCTGACCAGAGTGTTTCTGACCAGTGTGTTTCTGACCACTGTGTTTCAGACAGGTGTATTCTGACCAGTGTGTTTCTGATCATTGTGTTTCTGACCACTGTGTGTCTGACCACTGTGTTCTGACCACTGTGTTCATGACCAGTGTGTTTCTGACCACTGGTTGCTGACCACTGTGTTTATGACCAGTGTGTTTCTGACCCGTGTGTTTCTGAACACTGTGTTTCTGGCCAGTGTGTGTCTGACCAGGGTGTTTCTGACAAGTGTGTTTCTGACCACTTTGTTTTCTACCAATGTATTCCTGACCCGTGTGTTTCTGACCAGTGTGTTTCTGACCACTGAGTTTCTGACAACTGTGTTTTTGACCACTGTGTTTCTGGCCAGTGTGCCTCTGACCACTGTGTTTCTGAGCACTGTGTTTCTGGCCAGTGTGCCTATGACCAGTGTGTTTCGGACCACTGTGTTTCTGTCTACTGTGTTTCTGACCAGTGTGTTTCTGACCAGTGTGTTTCTGACCAGTGTGTTTCTGACCAGTGTGTTTCTGACCACTGTGTTTCTGACCACTTGGTTTCTGACCACCGTGTTTCTTACCAGTGTTTCTGAACACTGTGTTTCCGACCACTGTGTTTCTGACCAGTGTGTGTATGACAACTGTGTTTCTGGCCCCTGTATTTCTGACCAGTGTGTTTGTGACCACTGTGTTTCTGGCCACCGTGTTTCTGACCAGTGTGTTTCTGACCACTGGGTTTCTGACCAGTGTGTTTCTGACCACTGTGTTTCTGACTATTGTGCTTCTGACCTCTGTGTTCCTGACCACTGTGTTTCTCACTGGTGTGTTTCTGACCACTGTGTTTCTGACCAGTGTGTTTCTGACCAGTGTGTTTTTGGCCACCGTGTTTCTGACCACTGTGTTTCTGACCACTGCGTTTCCGACCACTGTGTTTCTGACCACTGTGTTTTTGACCCTGTGTTTTTTAACACTGTGTTTCTGACCACTATGTTTCTTACCAGTGTGTTTCTGACCAGTGTGTTTCTGACCAGTGTTTTTCTGACAACTGTGTATCTGACCACTGTATTTCTGATCACTGTGTTTCTGACCACTGTCTTTTTGACCACTGTGTTTCTGACCACTGTGTTTGTGACCGGTGTGTTTTTTACCACTGTGTTTCTGACCGGTGTGTTTTTGGCCACTGTGGTTCTGACCTGTGTGTTTCTGACCACTGTGTGTCTGACCACAGTGTTTCTGACCACTGTGTTTCTTACCACTGTGTTTCTGACAACTGTGTTCCTGCCCACTGTGTTTCTGACCCCTGTATTTTTGACCACTGTGCGTCTGACCCCCGTGTTTATGACCAGTGAGTTTCTAACCAGTGTATTTCTGACCACTGTGGTTCTGACCACTGTGTTTATGACCACTGTGTTTATGAGCACTGTGTTTCTGACCACTGTGTTTCTGACCACTGTGTTTCTGACCAGTGTGTTTCTGACCACTGTGTTTCTGACCACTGTGTTTCTGACAAGTATGTTCTGACCAGTGTGTTTCTGACCATTGTGTTTCTGACCACTGTGTTTCTGACCACTGTGTTCTGACCACTGTGTTTATGACCACTGTGTTTCTGACCAGTGTGTTTCTTATCATTGTATTTCTTACCATTGTGTTTCTGACCAGTGTGTTTCTGACCACTGTGTGTCTGACCACTGTGTTTGGACCACTGTGTTTCTAACCACTGTGTTTCTGACCAGTGTGTTTCTGACCACTGTGTTTTTTACCACTGTGTTTCTGACGAGTGTGTTCCTAACTATTGTGCTTCTGACCGGTGTGTTTCCGACCAGTGTGTTTCTGACCACTGTGTTTCTGACCACTGGTCAAAACACTGGTCAAAACACTGGTCAAAACACACTGGTCAAAACACACTGGTCAGAAACATAGTGGTCAAAACACACTGGTCAAAACACACTTGTCAAAACACACTGGTCAAAACACACTGGTCAAAACACACTGGTCAAAACACACCGGTCAGAAACATAGTGGTCAGATACACACTGGTCAAAACAATTTTGTTTTGACCAGTGTGTATCTGACCACTATGTTTCTGACCAGTGTGTTTTTTCCCACTGTGTTTCTGACCACTGTATTTATTACCATTGTGTTTCTGACCACTGTAATGCTAACCACTATGCCTCTGACCAGTGTGTTTATGACCACTGTGTTTCTGTCCTCTGTGTTCCTGACCATTGTGTTTCGGACCATTGTGATTCTGACCATTGTGTTTCTGACCACCGTGTTTTTGACCAGTGTGTTTGTGATCACTGTGTTTATGACCACTGTGTTTATGACTACTGTGTCTGCCCAGTGTGTCTCTGACCACTCTGTTTCTGACCAGTGTGTTTCTCACCACTGTGTTTCTTACCCAGTGTTTATGACCACTGTGTCTCTGACCAGTGTGTTCCTGACCCCTGTGTTTCTGACCACTATGTTCCTGACCACTGTGTTTCTGACCACTGTGTTTCTGACCACTGTGTTTCTGACCAGTGTGTTTCTGACCAATGCGTTTTTGACCACTGTGTTTCTGACTACTGTGTTTCTGACCACTGTGTTTCTGACCACTGTGTTTCTGACCACAATATTTCTGGCCACTGTGTTTATGACCACTGTGTTTCTGACCACGGTGCTTCTGACCAATGTGTTTCTGACAAGTGTGTTTTTGACCATAGTGTTTCTGACCAGTGTGTTTCTGACCACCGTGTTTCTGACCACTGTGTCTCTGACCGCTGTGTTTATGACCACTGTGGTTTTGACCAGTGTGTACCTGACCACCGTGTTTCTGACCATTGTGTTTCCGACCAGTGTGTTTCTGACCAGTGTGTTTCTGACCACTGTGTTTCTGACCAGGGTGTTTTTGACCAGTGTAATGCTGACCACTGTGCCTCTGACCAGTGTAATGCTGACCACTGTGCCTCTGACCAGTGTGTTTCTGACCACTGTGTTTCGGACCACTGTGTTTCTGATTACCGTGTTTCTGACCAGTGTGTGCCTGCCCAATGTGTTCCTGACCACTTTGTTTCTGAGCATTGTGTTTCTGACCAGTGTATTTCTGACCACTGTGTTTCTGACCAGTGGGTTTCTGACCACTTTGTTTCTGACCAGTGTTTTCGATTAGTGTGTTTCTGACCACTGTGTTTCTGACCAGCGTGTTTATGACCACAGTGGTTTTGACCAGTGTGTTTCTGACCACTGTGTTTATGACCATGTGTTTCTGACCACTATGCTTCTTACCACTGTGTTTCTGACCACTGTATCTCAGACGACTGTGTTTCTGACCACTGTGTTTCTGACCACTGTACTTTTGACCAGTGTGTTTCTGACCAGTGTGTTTTTGACCACTGTGTTTCTGACCACTCTGTTTGTGACGACTGTGTTTCTGACCACTGTGTTTCTGACCGCAGTATTTATGACCACTGTGTTTCTGACAAGTGTAGCTCTGACCTTGTGTTTCTGACCACTGTGTTTCTGACGACTGTGTTTCTGACCACTGTGGTTCTGACCAGTGTGTTTGGGACCACTGTATTTCTGTCCACTGTGTTTCTGACCAATGTGTTTTTTGAGCAGTGTGTTTCTGACTAGTGTTTTTCTGACCAGTGTGTTTCTGACCACTGTGTTTATGACCACTGTGTTTCTGACCACTGTGTTTCTAACCACTGTGTTTCTGACCACTGTGTTTCTGACCAATGTGCTTCTTACCACTGTATTTCTGACCGCTGTGTTTCTGACCACTGTGTTTCCGACCACTGTGTTTTTGACAACTGTGTTTCTGACCACTGTGTGTTTCTGATAAGCGTGTTTCTGACCATTGTGTTTCTGACCACTGTGTTTCTGACCACAGTGTTTCCGCCCGGGGTGTTTCTGACCAGTGCATTTCTGATCTTTGTGTTCCCGACCATAGTGTTTCTGACCCATGCATTTCTGACCACCGTGTCTCTGACCAGTGTCTTTCTGACCACTGTGTTTCTGACCAGTGTGTTTCTTATCACTGTGTTTCTGGCCAGTGTCTTTCTTACCACTGTGTTTCTGACCACTGTGGTTCTGACCAGTGTGTTTCTGACCACTGTGTTTCTGGCCACCGTGTTTCTGACCACTGTGTTTCTGACCACTGTGTTTCCAACCACCGTGTTTCTGACCACTGCGTTTCTGACCCTGTGTTTCTAAACACTATGTTTCTGACCACTATGTTTCTTTCCATTGTGTTTCTGAACAGTTTGTTTCTGACCAGTTTGCTTCAGACCACTGTGTTTCTGACCACTGTGTTTCTGACCACTGTGTTTCTGACCACTGTCTTTCGGACCCTTGTGTTTCTGACCACTGTGTTTCTGACCGGTGTGTTTCTAACCAGTGTGTTTCTGACCAGTGTGTTTCTGACCACTGTGTTTCTGACCAGTGTGTTTCAGACCACTGTGTTTCTAACCCGTGTATTTCTCGCCACTGTGGTTCTGACCAGTGTGGTTCTGACCACTGTGTTTCTGACCACTGTGTTTTTTACCAGTGTGTTTCTGACCAGTGTGTTTCTGACCACTGTGTTTCTCACCACTGGGTTTATGACCACCATGTTTCTGACCAGTGTGCTAATGAACACAGTGTTTCTGAATATTCTGTTCCTGACCAGTGTGTGTCTGACCTCTGTGTTTCTGGCCACTATATTTCTGACCAGTGTGTTTCTGGCGAGTGTGTTTCAGACCAGGGTGTTTCTGACCACTATGTTTCTGCCCATTGTGTTTCTGACCAGTATATTTCTGACCACTGTGTTTCTGACCACCGTGCTTATGACCAGTGTGTTTCTGACCACTGAGTTTATGACCACCGTGTTTCTGACCACTGTGTTTCTGAGCAATGTGTTTGGACCACTGTGTTTCTGACCACTGTGTTTCTGACCACTATGTTTATGACCACCGTATTTCTGACTACTGTGTTTATGACCACTGTGTTTCTGACCATTGTGCTCTGACCACTGTGTTTCTGACCACCATGTTTCTGACCACTGTGTGTCTGACCACAGTGTTTCTGACCACAGTGTTTCTTACCACTGTGTTTCTGACAACTGTGTTTCTGACCACAGTGTTTCTATCCCCTGTGTTTCTGACCACTGTGTGTCTGACCCATGTGTTTATGACCAGTGAGTTTATGACCAGTGTGTTGCTGACCACTGTGGTTCTGACCACTGCGCTTATGACCACTGTGTTTATGACCTCTGCGTTTCTGACCACTGTGTTTCTGACCACTGTGATTCTAACCATTTTGCTTCTGACCGCTATGCTTCTTACCACTGTGTTTCTGACCACTGTGTCTCAGACGACAATGTTTCTGACCACTGTGTGTCGGACCACTGTGCTTCTGACCAGTGTGTTTCTGACCAGTGTGTTTCTGACCACTGTGTTTCTGACCACTGTGTCTCTGACCGCTGTGTTTCTGACCACTGTGTTTGTGACCACTGTGTTTCTGACCATTGTACTGACAACTGTGTTTCTGACGAGTGTGACTCTGACCACTGTGTTTCTAACCACTGTGTTTCTGACCACTGTGTTTCTGACCACTGTGGTTCTGACCACTGTGTTTGGGACCACTGTATTTCTGTCCACTGTGTTTCTGACCAATGTGTTTTTGACCAGTGTGTTTCTGACCAGTGTGTTTCTGACCACTGTGTTTCTGACCACTGTGTTTCTGACCACTGTGGTTCTGACCACTGTGTTTGGGACCACTGTATTTCTGTCCACTGTGTTTCTGACCAATGTGTTTTTGACCAGTGTGTTTCTGACCAGTGTGTTTCTGACCACTGTGTTTCTGACCACTGTGTTTATGACCACTGTGTCTCTGACCACTGTGTTTCCGACCACTCTGTTTCTGACCACTGTGTTTCTGACCACTGTGTTTCCGATCAATGTGTTTCTGACTACTGTGCTTCTGACCGCTGTGTTTCTGAGCACTGTGTTTCCGACCACTGTGTTTTCTGACAACTGTGTTTCTACCCACTGTGTGTTTCTGATAAGTGTGTTTATGACCATTGTGTTTCTGACCACTGTGTTTCTGACCACAGTGTTTCCGACCGGTGTTTTTCTGACCAGTGCATGTCTGATCACTGTGTTCCTGACCACAGTGTTTCTGACCAGTGCATTTCTGACCACCGTGTCTCTGACCAGTGTTTTTCTGACCACTGTGTTTATGACCAGTGTGTTTCTGACCACCGTGTTTCTGGCCAATGTCTTTCTTACCACTGTGTTTCTGATCACTGTGGTTCTGACCAGTGTGTTTCTGACCACTGTGTTTCCGGCCATCGTGTTTCTGACCACTGTGTTTATGACCACCGTGTTTCCGACCACTGTGTTTCTGACCACTGTGTTTCTGACCCTGTGTTTCTGAACACTGTGTTTCTGACCACTTTGTTTCTTACCAGTGTGTTTCTGACAAGTGTGTTTCTGACCAGTGTGTTTCTGACCACTGTGTTTCTCACCAGTGTGTTTATGACCACTGTGTTTCTGACCGGTGTGTTCCTGGCCACTGTGGTTCTGACCAATGTGTTTCTGACCACCGTGTTTCTGACCATTGTGTTTCTGACCACTGTGTTTCTGACCGGTGTGTTTCTGACCAGTGTGTTTCTGACCACTGTGTTTTTTACCACTGGGTTTATGACCACCGTGTTTCTGACCAGTGTGCTAATGAACACTGTGTTTCCGACCACTGTGTTTCTGACCAGTGTGTTTCTGACCACTGTGTTTCTGCCCACTGTATTTCTGGCCAGTGTGTTTCTGACCAGTGTGTTTCTGACCAGGGTGTTTCTGACCACTGTGTTTCTCACCACTGTGTTTCTGACCAGTGTGTCTCTGACAAGTGTGTTTCTGACCATTGTGTTTCTGAAAGTGTGTTTCTGACCACTGTGTTTCTGACCACTGTGTTTCTGACCACTGTGTTTCTGACCAATGCGTTTCTGACGAGTGTGTTTCTGACCACTGTGTTTGTGACCACTATGTTTGTGACCACAGTGTTTCTGAACAGTGGGTTGACTAGTGTGTTTCTGACCACCGTGTTTCTGACCACTGTGTTTCTGACCACTGTGTGTCTGACCACTGTGTTTCTGACCACTGTAGGTTTGACCTGTGTGTATCTGACCACTGTGTTTCTGATAACTGTGTTTCTGACCAGTGTGTTGCTGACCACCGTGTTTCTGACCACTGTGTTTCTGACCAGTGTGTTTCGGACCACTGTAATGCTGACCACTGTGCCTCTGACCAGTGTGTCTCTGACCCCCGTGTTTCGGAACACTGTGTTTCTGACCACTAAGTTTCTGACCAGTGTGTGCCTGCCCAGTGTGTTTCTGACCAGTGTAATTCTGACCAACGTGTTTCTGACCAGTCGGTTTCTGACCACTATGTTTCTGACCGCCGTGTTTCTGACGGGTTTGTTCCTGACCAGTGTGTTTCTGACCACTCTGTTTCTGACCAATGTGTTTCTGACCACTGTGTTTCTGACAAGTGTGTTTTCGACCACTGTGTTCATGACCCTGTGTTTCTGACAATTGTGATTCTTACCACTGTGTTTCTGACCACTGTGTCTCGGCGACTGTGTTTCTGACCACTGTGTTTCTGACCACTGTGCTTCTGACCAGTGTGTCTCTGACCAGTGTCTTTTTGACTGGTGTCGTTCTGACCAGGGTGTTTCTTACCACTGTCTTTCTGACCACTGTGTTTCTGACCACTGTGTTTCTGACCGCTGTACTTCTGACCACTGTGTTTCTGACGAGTGTGACTCTGACCACTGTGTTTCTCACCACTGTGTTTCTGACCAATGTGGTTCTGACCACTGTGTTTGGGACCACCGTATTTCTGTCCACTGTGTTTCTGACCAATGTGTTTCTGACCAGTGTGTTTACAACCAGTGTGTTTCTGACCACTCTGTTTATGACCCTTTGTTCCTGACCACTGTGTTTCATACCACTGTGTTCCTGACCACTGTGTTTCTAGCCAACATGTTTCTGACCATTGTGTTTCTGACCAGTGTGTTTCTGACCAGTGTGTTTCTGACCACTGTGTTTATGACCACTGTGTTTCTGAGCACTGTGTTTTGGACCACCGTGTTTATGACCACTGTGTTTCTTACCACCGTGTTTCTGACCACTGTATTTCTGACCACTGTGTTTATGACCACTGTGTTTCTGATCATTCTGCTCTGAAGACTGTGTTTCTGACCACTGTGTTTCTGACCACTGTGTGTCTGGCCACAGTGTTTCTGACCAGTGTTTTTCTTACCACTGTGTTTCTGACAACGGTATTTCTGACCCCTGTGTTTCTGACCACTGTGATTCTGACCACTGTGTTTCTTACTACTGTGTATCTGACCATTGTGTTTCTGACCACTGTGTTTATGACCACTACGTTTCTAACCAGTGTGTTTCTGACCAGTGTGTTTCTTACCACTGTGTTATAGACCAGTGTGTTTCTGACCACTGTGTTTCTTACCACTGTTTTTCTAACCACTGTTTTTCTGACCACTGTGTCTCTGACCATTGTGTTTCTGACCACTTTCTTTCTTCCCCCTGTGTTCTGACCAGTTTGTTTCTGAACAATGTGTTTCTGACCACTGTGTTTCTGACCACTGTGTTTCTTACCAATGTGTTTCTGACCAGTGCGTTTCTGACCACTGTGTTACTGACCACTGTGTTTATGACCACTATGTTTCTGACCAGTGTGTTTCTGAACAGTGTTTTTCTTACCACTGTGTTTTAGACCAGTGTCTTTATGACCACTGTGTTTCTTAACACTGTGTTTCTGACGACTGTGTTTCTGACAACTGTGTTTCTGACCATTGTGCTTCTGACCACTGTATTTCTTCCCCCTATGTTTCTGACCAGAGTGTGTCTGACCACTGTGTTTCTGACCAGTGTGTTTCTAGCCACTGCGTTTCTGACCACTATGTTTCTGAACAATGTGTTTCTTACCAGTGTGTTTCGGACCATTGTGTTTCTTACCACTGTGTTTCTGACCACTGTGTTTCTGACCA
>SZWC01000131.1:396169-411037 GCA_023375785.1 Penium margaritaceum | reverse complement strand
TGTGTTTCTGACCACTGTGTTTCTGACCACTGTGTTTCTGACCACTGTGTTTCTGACCACTGTATTTCTGACCACTGTGTTTCTGACCATTGTGTTTCTGACCACTGTGTTTCTGACCACTGTGTTTCTGACCAGTGTGCTTCTGACTAGTGTGTTTCTGACCAGTGTGTTTCTGACCAGTGTGTTTCTGACCACTGTGTTTGTAACCAGTGTGTTTCTGACCACTGTGTTTCTGACCACTGTGTTTCTGACCGGTATGTTTCTGACCACTGTGCTCCTGAAGAGTGTGTTCCTGACCAGTGTGTTTCTGACTATTGTGTTTCTGAACTCTCTGTTTCTGACCACTGTGTTTCTCACGAGTGTATTTCTGACCACTGTGTTTCTGACCAGTGTGTTTCTGACCACTGTGTTTCTGGCCACCGTGTTTCTGACCACTGTGTTTCTGACCACTGCGTTTCCAACCACTGTGTCTACCCAGTGTGTCTCTGACGACCATGTTTCTGACCAGTGTGTTTCTCACCACTGTGTTTCTTACCTAGTGCTTATGACCACTGTGTCTCTGACCAGTGTGTTCCTGACCACTGTGTTTCTGACCACTATGTTCCTGACCACTGTGTTTCTGACCACTGTGTTTCTGACCACTGTGTTTCTGACCAGTGTGTTCCTGACCAATGCGTTCTTGACCACTGTGTTTCTGACCAATGTGTTTCTGACCACTGTGTTTCTGACCACTGTGTTTCTGACCACAGTGTTTATGGCCACTGTGTTTATGACCACTGTGTTTCTGACCACGGTGTTTCTGACCAGTGTGTTTTTGACAAGTGTGTTTCTGACCATTGTGTTTCTGAGCAGTGTGTTTCTGACCACTGTCTTTCTGACCACTGTGTGTCTTACCACTGTGTTTCTGACCACAGTGGTTTTGACCAGTGTGTACCTGACCACCGTGTTTCTGACCACTGTGTTTCCGACCAGTGTGTTTCTGACCGCTGTGTTTCTGACCACTGTGTTTCTGACCAGTGTGTTTTTGACCACTGTAATGTTGACCACTGTGCCTCTGACCAGTGTGTCTCTGACCAGTGTTTTTTGGACCACTGTGTTTCTGACCACTGTGTTTCTGACCAGTGTGTGCCTGCCCAATTTGTTTCTGACCACTGTGTTTCTGACCATTGTGTTTCTGACCAGTGTATTTCTGACCACTGTGTTTCTGACCAGTGGGTTTGTGTCCACTGTGTTTTTGACCATTGTGTTTCTGACCAGTGTGTTCCTGATTAGTGTGTTTCTGTCCAATGTGTTTCTGACCAGTGTGTTCATGACCACTGTGTTTTTGACCAGTGTGTTTCTGACCACTGTGTTTATGACCCTGTGTTTCTGACCACTATGCTTCTTACCACGGTGTTTCTGACCACCGTGTCTCAGACGACTGTGTTTCTCACCACTGTGTTTATGACCACTGTACTTTTGACCAGTGCGTTTCTGACCAGTGTGTTTCTGACCAGTGTGTTTCTGACCACTGTGTTTCTGACCACTGTGTTTCTGACCACTGTGTTTCTGACCACTGTGTTTCTGACCGCAAAATTACTGACCACTATATTTCTGACAAGTGTGACTCTGACCATGTGTTTCTGACCACTGTGTTTCTGACTACCGTGTTTCTGACCACTGTGGTTCTCACCAGTGTGTTTGGGACCACTGTATTTCTGTCCACTGTGTTTCAGACCAATGTGTTTATTACCAGTGTGTTTCTGACCAGTGTGTTTCTGACCACTGTGTTTCTGACCACTCTGTTTAGGACCACTGTGTTTCTGACCACTGTGTTTCCAACCCTTGTGTTTCTGACCACTGTGTTTCTGACCACTGTGTTTCTGACCAGTGTGTTTCTGACCACTGTGTTTCTGACCGCTGTGTTTCTGACCACTGTGTTTCCGACCACCGTGTTTCTGACCGCTGTGTTTCTGACCACTGTGTTTCTGACCACTGTGTTTCCAACCCTTGTGTTTCTGACCACTGTGTTTCTGACCACTGTGTTTCTGACCAGTGTGTTTCTGACCACTGTGTTTCTGACCGCTGTGTTTCTGACCACTGTGTTTCCGACCACCGTGTTTCTGACAGCTGTGTTTCTGACCACTGTATGTTTCTGATAAGTGTGTTTCTGACCATTGTGTTTCTGACCACTGTGTTTCTGACATCAGTGTTTCTGCCCGGTGTGTTTCTGACCAGTGCATTTCTGATCTTTGTGTTCCTGACCACAGTGTTTCTGACCAGTGTGTTTCTTACCACCGTGTTTCTGGCCAGTGTCTTTCTTACCACTGTGTTTCTGACCACTGTGGGTCTGACCAGTGTGTTTCTGACCACTGTGTTTCTTGGCCACCGTATTTCTGACCACTGTGTTTCTGACCACTGTGTTTCCGACCACTGTGTTTCTGACCACTGCGTTTCTAACCCTGTGTTTCTGAACACTGTGTTTCTGACCACTACGTTTCTTACCATTGTGTTTCTGACCAGTGTGTTTCTGACCAGTGTGTTTCAGACCACTATGTTTCTGACCACTGTGTTTCTGACCACTGTCTTTCGGACCATTGTGTTTCTGATCACTGTGTTTCTGACCGGTGTGTTTCTGACCGGTGTGTTTCTGACCAGTGTGTTTCTGACCAGTGTGTTTCTGACCACTGTGTTTCTGACCAGTGTGTTTATGACCACTGTGTTTCTGACCGGTGTGTTTCTGGCCACTGTGCTTCTGACCAGTGTGTTTCTGACCAGTGTGTTTCTGACCAGTGTGTTTCTGACCACTGTGTTTCTGACCACTGGGTTTATGACCACCGTGTTTCTGACCAGTGTGCTAATGAACACTGTGTTTCTGACTACTGTGTTTCTGACCAGTGTGTTTCTGACCAGTGTGTTTCTGGCCACTGTATTTCTGACCAGTGTGTTTCTTACCACTGTGTTTCTGACCACTGTGTTTATGACCACCGTGTTTCTGACCAGTGTGCTAATGAACACTGTGTTTCTGACTACTGTGTTTCTGACCAGTGTGTTTCTGACCAGTGTGTTTCTGGCCACTGTATTTCTGACCAGTGTGTTTCTGGCCAGTGTGTTTCTGACCAGGGTGTTTCTGACCATTGTGTTTCTGCCCATCGTGTTTCTGACCAGTGTATTTCTGACCACTGTGTTTCTGACCACTGTGCTTATGACCAGTGTGTTTATGACCACTGTGTTTATGACCACTGTGTTTCTTACCACTGTGTTTCTGAGCACAGTGTTTCAGACCAATGTGTTTCTGACCACTGCGTTTCTGACCACTATGTTTATGACCACCGTATTTCTGACTACTGTGTTTATGACCACTGTGTTTCTCACCATTGTGCTCTGACCACTGTGTTTCTGACCACTGTGTTTCTGACCGCTGTGTGTCTGACCACGGTGTTTCTGACCACTGTGTTTCTTACCACTGTGTTTCTGACAACTCTGTTTCTGACCACAGTGTTCCTGACCCCTATGTTTCTGACCTGTGTGTGTCTGACCCCTGTATTTATGACCAGTGAGTTTCAGACCAGTATGTTGCTGACCACTGTGGTTCTGACCACTGCGTTTATAACAACTGTGTTTATGACCTCTGCGTTTCTAACCACTGTGTTTCTGACCATTGTGTTTCTCTCAATGCGCCGGATAGCAACGGTCTAGAAAACGGGTCCCGACATGGGAGGCCGCCAACCGCTCTTGGTATTGCAACCAGGATAACATATCACCCTCGAACGAGGGATCCACCCTTTAGGTTCGTTTGGTTTGCAACCTTACGAAGTCCGCATGTTGGTCTTTAGTGTCTACCTTTGGTTGGACCCTCTGTGAGGAGTCTCAAAGGCAAGAACTGTAAATGGATGCATGCAAGGTACAGGCTTTTATACTTGCAGAGCTTTGCTAAAGCTTTTGCTTGTAGTGGCTCCACTGGAGCCAACCTCATCCTACATTCCTACTTGGCGCGTCCTTAGACCGCCAAGTGTCATCCTCAAGGCAGGCTCTAGTAAGCTTCCTAGAAGCTTCCTGTCCCAGTTTTGGCCACAAAGAAAATTGCGGCCGTCGCGGGGTTTGAACCCGCGACCTCTGGTTTGAGACTCCGGTGCCCAATCAACCAAGCCAAAAAGCTATGGTTCCTATGATGAGCCACAGGGGACATACCCATTATGGGCAGTGCATTCCTGGCCCATCTCAGAACAGACCAAGGGGACATACTCCGGAGAGCACTGCATGCCTTGTCTGTATGTGTAGCTAGCCAGCTAGGCAGTGGACAAGGTGCACACTATATCAACAAATCTCTCCCTTGCACCTCTGTCCATATGTCCCTTGCTCGGCTTCATCAATGCCTTGGAGCTTACCCTTCCTCTGCCGCACTCCTCATGCCGAATCCACGAATGCCTGCATAATGCAAGTCGCTGTCCAGCGGCTTGGTCATACTGTCAGCAAGCATGCTCTTTGTTCCGCAGTGCTGCAAGTCCACCACGTTCTTCATGACCAGGTCACGTGAGTAGTGGTAACGTATGTCAATGTGCTTCGTTCGCCGGGAGATGATATCGTCTTCAGCCATCGAGATGGTGCTCATGTTGTCCACGTGTACGATCGTGGCGTCTTTCTGTGGCACTGTCATTTCGCCAAGCAGGCTGCGGAGCCATTGAGTCTCCTTGCACACCTCACACAAAGCAACGTACTCTGCCTGAGCTGTGGACACAGAAACATAATCCTGCTTCCTGTTGGCCCATGAGATGGCAGCGCCATTCAAGATACACACGTATCCAGAGGTAGATTTCCTGTCGTCAAGATTTCCTCTCCAGTCAGCGTCGGTGTAGCATTTCAGACGAAGGGGGTCTGTTCCTTCTTAGCCTCCAAGGACGAGGCCCATGTGACGTGTCTTTTGCAGGAAGCGCAAGATGCTCTTGACTGCCTGCCAATGTTGTGGCCCAGGGTTGGCCACAAATCTGCTCACTTGTCCCACAGCATAGCAGATGTCCGGACGAGTCCCTACCATGGCGTACATAATGCTACCCACGGCGGACTGGTAGGGGATGTCTTTCATCTCCCTTTGTTCTGCTTCGTTGCTTGGCGACATGGAGGCCTTCAGCTTTGTGTCGGTCGTCACTGGGGTGCTGACAGGTTTGCAGTCTTCCATGTGGTAGCGCTTCAGCACCTTACCAATGTATTCGGTTTGGTTGAGTTCGATGGTGCCTGCTACTAGGTTGCGGTGGATGGCAATCCCGAGGTAGTACTCGAGAGGACCCATGTCCTTCATCTGGAACCCTTTGCTGAGGTCAGACTTCAGCCCATCCAGCAGCTCAACCGAAGACGAGCAGATGATCAGATCATCCACGTACAGCGCAACCAGCATCAGCCCTCTCCCATCATCGCGCACGTACATGCTCGGGTCATTCTAGCAATGTGCGAAGGAGAGGCCGGTCATGAAACCGTCCATCTCTTTGTACCACATCCTTGGGGCCTGTTTCAGGCCGTAGAGCGCTTTCACCAACTTGCATACCTTGCCCTTGGGAGCTTCGACTCCTTCGGGCACCTCCATCAGCACTTCCTTGTCAAGCTTCCCATAAAGAAAAGCTGTCCTGACGTCCATCTGGTGTATCTCCAAGTTCTTTGCGGCAGCAATGCCAAGGAGAGAGCGGATGGAGGCAAAGGTCACGACAAGCGCGAACGTCTCATCCTACTGGGAGCCCGGGCGTTGAGAGAACCCCTTAGCCATTACCCTTGCTTTGAACTTGTCGATGTTGCCATCTTGCTTCTTCTTCACTCGGAGGACCCACTTGGACCCCGCCACGTGGGCCTTGTCGGGTCTATCCACCAGCACCCACATGCCGTTCTCAGCAATGGATGCAAGCTCGCTATCCAATGCCTCCTTCCACTTGGCCGCATCTAGGCCATTCATGGCCTCTGCCACTGTGGATGGCTCTCCCTGAGCCATGCACGACGAGCTAAAGCCGGTCCAATCATCCTCATACCACAAAGGTGCTCTCT
Source organism: Penium margaritaceum (assembly GCA_023375785.1). Lineage (NCBI taxonomy): Eukaryota > Viridiplantae > Streptophyta > Zygnematophyceae > Desmidiales > Peniaceae > Penium > Penium margaritaceum. Next base: position 405,031 of record SZWC01000131.1, on the reverse strand, counting down.
TTGGTCGCAAACTGCGCCGGGGTAGTTGTGCCGCTTCTTGCTTTGGTGCTGGTTCTTCCACAGGTGGTGGTTTGTTGTCGTCGTTGTCGTGAGAAGAGTCGTCAGACTCCAAGTCAGAATCGAAAGCCTTGGACGCCTCGGTATCCGCGTCCATGTCAAATGCTGCATTATCCTCTTCAGCCACTCTCCCTTTCCCACCACCTGCTGGCAAGGCGAGCCAGTTGTCGGGTGCTTGGTCTCTGGACTCAAGCAACACTATCCACTCTCCCGCTTTGGGAGTGAGGGTTGGGTCCAGCAGCTCTCCCTTTCCAAGGGTGCGTTCGTCAAACACGACGTCGCGGCTCCTCACGAGCTTGCCTGCTGCCTGGTCCCAAAGCCGATAGGTTTTGTGTGACGTGTCGTACCCAACCATGATGTACTTCTTGGAGCGTGCATCGAGCTTGCCTCCACCTTCTCCGGACTGGATCTTCACCCATGCAGTTGACCCGAACACCTTCAGATGAGATGCGTTGGGTTTCTTTCCCGATCATGCTTCCTGTGGGGTCTTGAGCTGCTTGTCCTGCTCCTTTCCACGCTTCCGCAAGGCGGTCGCTGGTGTGAGGTTCAGGAGGTAGCAAGCCGTTGTTGTTGCTTCAGCCCTAAAGCAAGGTGGGAGCTTGGCGTCGACGAGCATGCTTCGCACCATGACGAGTAGGGTCTAGTTCATCCTCTCGGCAACGCCGTTGCTTTGGGGGTTGTAAGGGGTGGTTTGCTTGTGGCGGATGCCATGATGCTTGAGCCAGGGCTTGCATGCCTCGTACTCACCCCCGTTGTCACTTCGAAGCGCCTTCACCTTTTGGACGTTTGCCGCTCCACCATGGCGACAAACTCGAGGAGCTTCTCCTTGACCTCTCCCTTTGTTTTGAGGAAGTAGATCCACAACTTGCGGCTGTGGTCGTCAATGAAGGTCAGGAAGTACTTACTTCCTCCGTTAGACGGTGTGCGGAAGGGTGCACACACGTTACTGTGTATCAGTTCCAAGACGTGCTCCACTCGTTGACCTACTCTCCCAAACGGCTTCTTCTTTGCCTTCGCTTGGAGGCATGGTTCACACAATGTACACCCTTCGCCATGCTTCATAGTGCACCCTTCCATTCCGCGGACTACCTCTTGCTCTTGCATCTTTTGCAGCGTGATGTTGGCAAAGTGGCCACATCGCCTGTGCCACAGCTCAGCATCAGTGTCCTTGGTTGATGTGGCGGCCGCAGCGTTCGCGAGTGGTGCATCCTTCCGCTCCGGTGCCACTGTCTTGGTGGCACATGCGAGTTCATCATCCGACGCCTTGGTGACTTTGGTTTGAAGCACATAGAGGCCGTTGACTCTTTGAACTTGAAGCATGAGGTCGTCTTTGGTGTACAAAATCTGGATGTCCTCGTTTTTGAGAGCCACCGCTTCTTTGTTGATGAACACCACTGTCATGTTGTTGTCGGTGATTTGTGACACGGACAGTAAGCTCGCTGCGAAGGAGGGTATGTACACCACCTTTTGAAGGTTGACTGCCTTCTCCGCACCATTCACGTTGAACGTGATCACCTTGTCCCCTTTGCCCATGGCTTGGACGATGCCACCGTTTGCACACTTGATGCGCATGACAGATTCGGCCATGGAGACAAATCCACTCTTCTCTTTTGAAAAGTGGTGGTTGGTGCCCGAGTCAAGGGCGAATGCCCCGGGCCTAAGGATCGCTGCGCCCTTCATGGGCAGCCCCCTAGCCATCATGTTGGTGAGCTCCTTCTTCTCCTTTCCACCTTTGTTCCCGCCTTCTTTCTTGGGACTACGGCAGTCCCTAGCCCAGTGCCCAGCCTTGCCACAGTTGTGACAGTTTTCGGGCTTCTTGGAACTCTTCCCGCCACCATTGCCTTTCCCTCCACCGCCACCGCTTCCGCCGTTGCCTTGACTGGAGCGAGAGCTTGCACTTTGTCCACCAAAGTAAGAGGCATAGGCTGATATGTTTGCCTTGGCGCCACTGCATTGCATGGACTCGTTGCGGACGTGTTCGGCGACAGCCTTGTACGTCAGATCTGCCTCCTTCCAACCGCTGAATACGGTGATCAGGGACCCCTAGCTTTCCGGCAGTGCCATTAGAAGGATCATGGCACGCATGTTGGAGTCGAGATTCCATTCCATTTGCTGGACCTCTTGCAGCACGTTGACGAACGACTGCAAAAATGCGGGTATCGATTCTCCTTCGCTCACCCTCATTGACATCAACCGTTGGAAGATGAAGAGTCGGTTTGCTAGGGCATTCGATTGATACACGCGTGCAAGTTTTGCGTAGGCTTCGGCAGCCAACGTGCATCCTGTGATGTGGGAGTGTTGAGTCTCGTTGACGGACGTCACAAGAATGGCGAGAGCCATGGTGTTCTTCATCGTCCATGCTGCAAGGTCAGCCGCATGCGTCGTCACGATCGCATCGGTGGGTGCTATCTTGTTCTCTTTTAGGATGTCGAGGTAGTCACGCACGTTCATGACAATCTCAAACTGCCATTTCCACAATGGAAAACCTGTCCCCGTGAATTTGGACATACCCGCCTCAAGGCGGGCTGGAGTCGGATCCGCCATTTCTTGCGGTTGCTCGTCTTCTCTACTTCGGTGCTACTCTGCTTCGTTGAGGCTGATGAGGCTGATGAGGCTGCTGACTGCGATCGTTGTCAAAGATGCAGATGATTCCGTTGCATACCCCTCCCGCCCATGATCGCCTAAGGCGATGGTGCCGTCGTGAGAGAACGGACCCGGGGTCGTACCACCTTCTAAAAAGGGGTAGAGCTTAATCCCGTTGGGGCTCGAGGGTCTTGTCCAACATGGACAGAGCGATTCCTCGTCCCCTAGTCCGCCACGTGCGTGCACCCTACCTGAAGAAGCCAATGGAGCCGATGGAGCAGATGGAGCCGTCCGATGGTCGTGTCCCTCTTGTACCTGTGCGCCCTGCAAGACCACGCGCTAGTCGGTCTTGGAAGCGTGCCTTAGAACCATAAATGTGGGCCCATAACCCTTTGTCAATGCGCCGGATAGCAACGGTCTAGAAAACGGGTCCCGACATGGGAGGCCGCCAACCGCTCTTGGTATTGCAACCAAGATAACATATCACCCTCGAACGAGGGATCCACACTTTAGGTTCGTTTGGTTTGCAACCTCACGAAGTCCGCATGTTGGTCTTTAGTGTCTACCTTTGGTTGGACACTCTGTGAGGAGTCTCAAAGGCAAGAACTGTAAATGGATGCATGCAAGGTACAGGCTTTTATACTTGNGAAGCGTGCCTTAGAACCAGAAGTGTGGGCCCATAACCCTTTGTCAATGCGCCGGATAGCAACGGTCTAGAAAACGGGTCCCGACATGGGAGGCCGCCAACCGCTCTTGGTATTGCAACCAAGATAACATATCACCCTCGAACGAGGGATCCACACTTTAGGTTTGTTTGGGTTGCAACCTCACAAAGTCCGCATGTTGGTCTTTAGTGTCTACCTTTGGTTGGACACTCTGTGAGGAGTCTGAAGGGCAAGAACTGTAAATGGATGCATGCAAGGTACAGGATTTTATACTTGCAGAGCTTTGCTAAAGCTTCTGCTTGTGGTGGCTCCACTGGAGCCAACCTCATCCTACATTCCTACTTGGCGCGTCCTTAGACCGCCAAGTGTCATCCTCAAGGCAGGCTCTAGTAAGCTTACTAGAAGCTTCCTGTCCCAGTTTTGGCCACAAAGAAAATTACGGACGTCGCGGGGTTTGAACCCGCGACCTCAGGTTTGAGACTCCGGTGCCCAATCAACCAAGCCAAAAAGGTATGGTTCCTATGATGAGCCACAGTGGACATACCCATTATGGGCAGTGCATTCCTGGCCCATCTCAGAACAGACCAAGGGGACATACTCCATAGAGCAGTGCATGCATTGTCTGTATATGTAGCTATCCAGCTAGGCAGTGGATAAGGTGCACACTATTTCAACAGTTTCTAACCATTTTGTTTCTGAACTCTATGCTTCCTACTACTGTGTTTCTGGCCACTGTGTCTCAGACGACAATGTTTCTGACCACTTTGTTTCTGACCACCGTGCTTCTGACCAGTGTGTTTCTGACCAGTGTGTTTCTGACCACTGTGTTTCTGACCACTGTGTTTCTGACCGCTGTGTTTCTGACCACGGTGATTGTGACCACTGTGTTTATGACCGTTGTATTTCTGACCACTGTGTTTTTGACGAGTTCGACTCTGAACACTGTGTTTCTGACCACTGTGTTTCTGACCACTGTAGTTCTGACCACTGTGTTTGGGACCACTGTATTTCTGTCCACTGTGTTTCTGACCAATGTGTTTTTGACCAGTGTGTTTCTGACCAGTGTGTTTCTGACCACTGTGTTTCTGACCACTGTGTTTGGGACCACTGTATTTCTGTCCACTGTGTTTCTGACCAATGTGTTTTTGACCAGTGTGTTTCTGACCAGTGTGTTTCTGACCACTGTGTTTCTGACCACTAGGTTTATGACCACTGTGTTTCTGACCACTGTGTTTCCAACCACTGTGTGTCTGACCACTGTGTTTCTGACCACTGTGTTTCTGACCAATGTGTTTCTGACCACTGTGTTTCTGACCGCTGTGTTTCTGACCACTGTGTTTCCGACCACTGTGTTTCTGACAACTGTTTTTCTGACCACTATGTGTTTCTGATAAGTGTGTTTATGACCATTGTGTTTCTGACCACTGTGTTTCTGACCAGTGTGTTTCTGACCAGTGTGTTTCTGACCAGTGTGTTTCTGACCAGTGTGTTTCTGACCAGTGTGTTTCTGACCAGTGTGTTTCTGACCAGTGTGTTTCTGACCAGTGTGTTTCTGACCAGTGTGTTTCTGACCAGTGTGTTTCTGACCAGTGTGTTTCTGACCAGTGTGTTTCTGACCAGTGTGTTTCTGACCAGTGTGTTTCTGACCAGTGTGTTTCTGACCAGTGTGTTTCTGACCAGTGTGTTTCTGACCAGTGTGTTTCTGACCAGTGTGTTTCTGACCAGTGTGTTTCTGACCAGTGTGTTTCTGACCAGTGTGTTTCTGACCAGTGTGTTTCTGACCAGTGTGTTTCTGACCAGTGTGTTTCTGACCAGTGTGTTTCTGACCAGTGTGTTTCTGACCAGTGTGTTTCTGACCAGTGTGTTTCTGACCAGTGTGTTTCTGACCAGTGTGTTTCTGACCAGTGTGTTTCTGACCAGTGTGTTTCTGACCAGTGTGTTTCTGACCACTGTGTTTCTGACCAATGTGCTTCTGACCACTGTGTTTCTGACCGCTGTGTTTCTGACCACTGTGTTTCTGACCGCTGTGTTTCTGACCACTGTGTTTCCGACCACTGTGTTTCTGACAACTGTTTTTCTGACCACTATGTGTTTCTGATAAGTGTGTTTATGACCATTGTGTTTCTGACCACTGTGTTTCTGACCACAGTGTTTCCGACCATTGTGTTTCTGACCAGTGCATTTCTGATCACTGTGTTCCTGACCACAGTGTTTCTGACTAGTGCGTTTCTGACCACCGCGTCTCTGACCAGTGTCTTTCTGACCACTGTGTTTCTGACCAGTGTGTTTCTGACCACCGTGTTTCTGGCCAGTGTCTTTCTTACCACTGTGTTTCTGACCACTGTGTTTCCGACCACTGTGTTTCTGACCACTGGGTTTCTGACCCTGTGTTTCTGAACACTGTGTTTCTGGCCACTATGTTTCTTACCAGTGTGTTTCTGACAAGTGTGTTTCTGACCAGTGTGTTTCTGACCACTGTGCTTCTGACCACTGTGTTTCTGACCACTGTGTTTCTGACCACTGTCTTTCTGACCACTGTGTTTCTGACCACTGTGTTTCTGACCAGTGTGCTTTTGACCAGTGTGTTTCTGACCAGTGTGTTTCTGACCACTGTGTTTCTGACCAGTGTGTTTATGACCACTGTGTTTATGACCGGTGTGTTCCTGGCCACTATGGTTCTGACCACTGTGTTTCTGACCACCGTGTTTCTGACCACTGTGTTTCTGACCACTGTGTTTCTGACCGGTGTGTTTCTGACCAGTGTAATTCTGACCACTGTGTTTTTGACCACTGGGTTTATGACCACCGTGATTCTGACCAGTGTGCTAATGAACACTGTGTTTCCGACCACTGTGTTTCTGACCACTGTGTTTCTGACCATTGTGTTTCTGGCCACTGTATTTCTGACCAGTGTGTTTCTGGCCAGTGTGTTTCTGACCAGGGTGTTTCTGACCACTGTGTCTCTGCCCACCTTGTTTCTGACCAGTGTATTTCTGACAACTGTGTTGCTGACCACTGTGCTTGTCACCAGTGTGTTTCTGAACACATTGTTTCCGACCGGTGTGTTTCTGACCAGTGCATTTCTGATCACAGTGTTTCTGACCACTGTGTTTCTGACCAGTGCGTTTCTGACCATCGTGTCTCTGACCAGTGTCTTTCTGACCACTATGTTTCTGACCAGTGTATTTCTGACCACCGTGTTTCTGGCCAGTGTCATTCTTACCACTGTGTTTCTGTCCACTGTGGTTGTGACCAGTGTGTTTCTGACCACTGTGTTTGTGACCACTGTGTTTGTGACCACTGTGCTTCAGACCACTGTGTTTCAGACCACTGTGTTTATCACCACTGTGTTTCTGACCAGTGTGTCTCTGACAAGTTTGTTTCTGACCATTGTGTTTCTGACCAGTGTGTTTCTGACCACTGTGTTTCTGACCACTGTGTTTCTGACTAATGTGTTTCAGACTAGTGTGTTTCTGACCACTGTGTTTGTGACCACTATGTTTGTGACCACAGTGTTTCTGACCAGTGTGTTGACTGGTGTGTTTCTGACCACCGGGTTTCTGACCACTGTGTTTCTGACCACTGTGTGTCTGACCACTGTGTTTCTGACCACTGTAGGTTTGACCTGTGTGTATCTGACCACTGTGTTTCTGACCACTGTGTTTCCGACCGGTGTGTTTTGGACCACTGTAATGCTAACCACTGTGCCTATGACCAGTGTGTCTCTGACGAACGTGTTTTGGAACACTGTGATTTTGACCACTGTGTTTCTGACCAGTGTGTGCCTGCCCAGTGTGTTTCTGACCAGTGTTATTCTGACCAATGTGTTTTTGACCAGTCGGTTTCTGACCACTATGTTTCTGACCACCGTGTTTCTGACCGGTTTGTTTCTGACCAGTGTCTTTCTGACCACTATGTTTCTGACCAATGTGTTTCTGACCACTGTATTTCTGACAAGTGTGTTCTTGACCACTGTGTTCATGACCCTGTGTTTCTGACAACTGTGCTTCTTACCACTGTGTTTCTGACCACTGTGTCTCGGCGACTGTGTTTTTGACCACTGTGTTTCTGACCACTGTGCTTCTGACCAGTGTGTCTCTGACCAGTGTATTTTTTACCGGTGTCGTTCTGACCAGGGTGTTTCTGACCACTGTGTTTCTGACCACTGTGTTTCTGACCACTGTGTTTCTGACCACTGTGTTTCTGACCGCTGTACTTCTGACCACTGTGTTTCTGACGAGTGTGACTCTGACCACTGTGTTTCTCACCACTGTGTTTCTGACGACCGTGGTTCTGACCACTGTGTTTGGGACCACCGTATTTCTGTCCACTGTGTTTCTGACCAATGTGTTTCTGACAAGTGTGTTTATGACCAGTGTGTTTCTGACCACTGTGTTTAGGACCCTTTGTTCCTGACCACTGTGTTTCGTACCACCGTGTTTCTGACCACTGTGTTTCTAGCCAACCTGTTTCTGACAAGTGTGTTTCTGACCAGTGTGTTTCTGACCAGTGTGTTTCTGACCACTGTGTTTCCGACCAGTGTGTTTCTGACCACTGTGTTTCTGACCACTGTGTTTCTGAGCACTGTGTTTTGGACCACTGTGTTTATGACCACTGTGTTTCTGACCACTGTGTTTCTGACCACCGTATTTCTGACCATTGTGTGTATGACCACTGTGTTTCTGATCATTGTGCTCTGAACACCGTGTTTCTGACCACTGTGTTTCTGACCACTGTGTGTCTGTTCACAGTGTTTCTGACCATTGTGTTTCTTACCACCGTGTTTCTGACAACTGTGTTTCTGACCACTTTGTTTCTGACCACTGTGATTCTGACCACTGTGTTTCTTACCACTGTGTATCTGACGATTGTATTTCTGACCACTGTGTTTCTGTCCACTATGTTTCTGACCAGTGTGTTTCTGACCAGTGTGTTTCTTACCACTGTGTTATAGACTAATGTGTTTATGACCACTGTGTTTCTTACCACTGTGTTTCTAACCACTGTGTTTCTAACCACTGTGTTTCTGACCATTGTGTTTCTGACCACATTATTTCTTCCCCCTGTGTTGTGAAAGGTGTGTTTCTGACCACCGTGTTTCTGACCAGTGTGTTTCTAACGACTGCCTTTCTGACCACTGTGCTTCTGAACAATGTGTTTCTGACCAGTGCGTTTCTGACCACTGTGTTTATTACCACTGTGTTTCTGACCACTGTGTTTCTGACCACTATGTTACTGACAAGCGTGTTTCTCACCACTGTGTTTCTGACCATTGTGTCTCTGACCACCGTGTTTCTGACCAGTGTGTTTCTGACCAGTGTGTTTCTGACCAGTGTGTTTCTGACCAGTGTGTTTCTGACCACTGTGTCTCTGAACAGTGTGTTTCCGACCTGTGTGTTTCTGACCACTGTGTTTCTGACCACTGTGTTTGTCGCTACAATGTTTCGCACCGGTGTGTTTCTGACCACTGTGTTTCTGACCAGTGTGTTTCTGACCAGTGTGTTTCTGACCAGTGTGTTCCTCACCCGTGTGTTTCTGACCACTGTGTTTCTGACCA
>SZWC01000131.1:364441-390708 GCA_023375785.1 Penium margaritaceum | reverse complement strand
TGTGTTTCTGACCAGTGTGTTTCTGACCAGTGTGTTTCTGACCAGTGTGTTTCTGACCAGTGTGTTTCTGACCACTGTGTTTCTGAACACCGTATTTCTGACCACTCTGTTTCTGACCACTTTCTTTCTGACCACTGTGTTTCTGACCACTGTGTTTCTGACCAGTGTGTTTCTGACCAGTGTGTTTCTGACCAATGTGTTTCTGACCACTTTATGTCTGACCAGTGTGTTTCTGACCACTATGTTCCTGACCACTGTGTTTCTGGCCACTATGGTTCTGATCAGTGTGTTTATGACCACTGTGTTTCTGACCACTGTATTTCTGACCACCGTGTTTCTGTCTAGTGTGTTTCTGACCAGTGTGTTTCCGACCAGTGTGTTTCTGACCACTGTGTTTCTGACCACTGGGTTCCTGACCAGTGCGTTTCTGGCCACTGTGTTTCTGGCCAGTGTGTTTCTGACCACGGTGTTTCTGACCACTGTGTTTCTAGCCAACATGTTTTTGACCAGTGTGTTTCTGACCATGGTGTTTCTGACCACTGTGTTAGTGCCCACCGTGTTTCCCACCAGTGTGTTTATGACCACTGTGTTTCTGACCAGTGTGTTTCTGACAATTGTATTTCTGAACACTGTGTTTCTGACCACTGTGTTTCTCAACAGTGTGTTTCTGACCACTGTATTTCTGATCAGTGTGTTTCTGCCACTGTGTTTCTGGCCACCGTGTTTCTGACCACCGTGCTTCTGATCACTGTGTTCCCAATCACTGTGTTTCTGACCACTGTGTTTCTGACCACTATGTTTCTGACCAGTGTGTTTCTGACCAGTGTGTTTCTGACCTGTGTGTTTTATACCACTGTGTTTCTGACCAGTGTGTTTCAGACCACTGTGTTTCTCACCAGTGTGTTTCTGGCCACTGTGTTTCTGACCAGTGTGTTTCTAACCACTGTGTTTCGGACCACTGTCTTTCTGACCAGTGTGTTTCTGACCACTGTGTTTCTGAACACTGTGTTTATGACCACTGTGTTTCTGACTAGTGTGTTTCTGACCACTGTGTTTCTGACCACTATGTTTCTGACCAGTGTGTTTCTGACCACTGTGTTTCTGAACACTGTGTTTATGACCACTGTGTTTCTGACTAGTGTGTTTCTGACCACTGTGTTTCTGACCACTATGTTTCTGACCGGTGTGTTTGTGGCCACTGTGGTTAGGACCAGTGTGTTTCTGACCAACGTGTTTCTGACCAGTATGTTTCTGACCAGGATGTCTCTGACAAGTGTATTTCTGACCATTGTGTTTCTGGCTAGTGTGTTTCTGACCACTGTGTTTCTGACCACTGTGTTTGTGACCACTGTGTTTCTGACCAATGCGTTTCTGACTAGTGTGTTTCTGACCACTGTGTTTGTGACTGCTATGTTTGTGACCACAGTGTTTCTGACCAGTGTGTTGACTAGTGTTTTTCTGACCACCGGGTTTCTGACCACTGTGTTTCTGACCAACGTGTGTCTGACCACTTTGTTTCTGACCACTGTAGGTTTGATCTGTGTGTATCTGACCTCCGTGTTTCTGACCACTGTGTTTCCGACCAGTGTGTTTCTGACCACCGTGTTTCTGACCACTGTGTTTCTAACCAGTGTGTTTCGGACCACTGCAATGCTGACCACTGTGCCTCTGACCAGTGTGTCTCTGACCACCGTGTTTCGGAACACTGTGTTTCTGACCACCGTGTTTCTGACCAGTGTGTGCCTGCCCAGTGTGTTTCTGACCAGTGTAAGTCTGACCATTGTGTTTCTGACCAGTTGGTTTCTGACCACTATGTTTCTGACCACCGTGTTTCTCACCGGTTTGTTCCTGACCAGTGTCTTTCTGACCACTATGTTTCTGACCACTGTGTTTCTGACAAGTGTGTTTTCGACCACTGTGTTCATGACCCTGTGTTTCTGACAACTGTGATTCTTACCACTGTGTTTCTGACCACTGTGTCTCGGCAACTGTGTTTCTGACCACTGTGTTTCTGACCACTGTGCTTCTGACCAGTGTGTCTCTGACCAGTGTGACTCTGACCACTGTATTTCTCACCACTGTGTTTCGGACCACTGTGTTTCTGACCACTGGGTTCCCGACCAGTGCGTTTCTAGCCACTGTGGTTCTGACCAGTATGTTTCTGACCACTGTGTTTCTGCCCACCGTGTTTCTGACCAGTGTGTTTCTCGCTTCTGTGTTTTGCACCAGTGTGTTTCTGACCACTGTGTTTCCGACCACCGTGTTTCTGACCATTGTGTTTCTGACTAGTGTGTTTCTCACCACTGTGTTTCGGACCACTGTGTTTCTGACCACTGGGTTCCCGACCAGTGCGTTTCTAGCCACTGTGGTTCTGACCAGTATGTTTCTGACCACTGTGTTTCTGCCCACCGTGTTTCTGACCAGTGTGTTTCTCGCTTCTGTGTTTTGCACCAGTGTGTTTCTGACCACTGTGTTTCCGACCACCGTGTTTCTGACCATTGTGTTTCTGACTAGTGTGTTTCTCACCACTGTGTTTCGGACCACTGTGTTTCTGACCACTGGGTTCCCGACCAGTGCGTTTCTAGCCACTGTGGTTCTGACCAGTATGTTTCTGACCACTGTGTTTCTGCCCACCGTGTTTCTGACCAGTGTGTTTCTCGCTTCTGTGTTTTGCACCAGTGTGTTTCTGACCACTGTGTTTCCGACCACCGTGTTTCTGACCATTGTGTTTCTGACTAGTGTGTTTCTCACCACTGTGTTTCGGACCACTGTGTTTCTGACCACTGGGTTCCCGACCAGTGCGTTTCTAGCCACTGTGGTTCTGACCAGTATGTTTCTGACCACTGTGTTTCTGCCCACCGTGTTTCTGACCAGTGTGTTTCTCGCTTCTGTGTTTTGCACCAGTGTGTTTCTGACCACTGTGTTTCCGACCACCGTGTTTCTGACCATTGTGTTTCTGACTAGTGTGTTTCTCACCACTGTGTTTCGGACCACTGTGTTTCTGACCACTGGGTTCCCGACCAGTGCGTTTCTAGCCACTGTGGTTCTGACCAGTATGTTTCTGACCACTGTGTTTCTGCCCACCGTGTTTCTGACCAGTGTGTTTCTCGCTTCTGTGTTTTGCACCAGTGTGTTTCTGACCACTGTGTTTCCGACCACCGTGTTTCTGACCATTGTGTTTCTGACTAGTGTGTTTCTCACCACTGTGTTTCGGACCACTGTGTTTCTGACCACTGGGTTCCCGACCAGTGCGTTTCTAGCCACTGTGGTTCTGACCAGTATGTTTCTGACCACTGTGTTTCTGCCCACCGTGTTTCTGACCAGTGTGTTTCTCGCTTCTGTGTTTTGCACCAGTGTGTTTCTGACCACTGTGTTTCCGACCACCGTGTTTCTGACCATTGTGTTTCTGACTAGTGTGTTTCTCACCACTGTGTTTCGGACCACTGTGTTTCTGACCACTGGGTTCCCGACCAGTGCGTTTCTAGCCACTGTGGTTCTGACCAGTATGTTTCTGACCACTGTGTTTCTGCCCACCGTGTTTCTGACCAGTGTGTTTCTCGCTTCTGTGTTTTGCACCAGTGTGTTTCTGACCACTGTGTTTCCGACCACCGTGTTTCTGACCATTGTGTTTCTGACTAGTGTGTTTCTCACCACTGTGTTTCGGACCACTGTGTTTCTGACCACTGGGTTCCCGACCAGTGCGTTTCTAGCCACTGTGGTTCTGACCAGTATGTTTCTGACCACTGTGTTTCTGCCCACCGTGTTTCTGACCAGTGTGTTTCTCGCTTCTGTGTTTTGCACCAGTGTGTTTCTGACCACTGTGTTTCCGACCACCGTGTTTCTGACCATTGTGTTTCTGACTAGTGTGTTTCTCACCACTGTGTTTCGGACCACTGTGTTTCTGACCACTGGGTTCCCGACCAGTGCGTTTCTAGCCACTGTGGTTCTGACCAGTATGTTTCTGACCACTGTGTTTCTGCCCACCGTGTTTCTGACCAGTGTGTTTCTCGCTTCTGTGTTTTGCACCAGTGTGTTTCTGACCACTGTGTTTCCGACCACCGTGTTTCTGACCATTGTGTTTCTGACTAGTGTGTTTCTCACCACTGTGTTTCGGACCACTGTGTTTCTGACCACTGGGTTCCCGACCAGTGCGTTTCTAGCCACTGTGGTTCTGACCAGTATGTTTCTGACCACTGTGTTTCTGCCCACCGTGTTTCTGACCAGTGTGTTTCTCGCTTCTGTGTTTTGCACCAGTGTGTTTCTGACCACTGTGTTTCCGACCACCGTGTTTCTGACCATTGTGTTTCTGACTAGTGTGTTTCTCACCACTGTGTTTCGGACCACTGTGTTTCTGACCACTGGGTTCCCGACCAGTGCGTTTCTAGCCACTGTGGTTCTGACCAGTATGTTTCTGACCACTGTGTTTCTGCCCACCGTGTTTCTGACCAGTGTGTTTCTCGCTTCTGTGTTTTGCACCAGTGTGTTTCTGACCACTGTGTTTCCGACCACCGTGTTTCTGACCATTGTGTTTCTGACTAGTGTGTTTCTCACCACTGTGTTTCGGACCACTGTGTTTCTGACCACTGGGTTCCCGACCAGTGCGTTTCTAGCCACTGTGGTTCTGACCAGTATGTTTCTGACCACTGTGTTTCTGCCCACCGTGTTTCTGACCAGTGTGTTTCTCGCTTCTGTGTTTTGCACCAGTGTGTTTCTGACCACTGTGTTTCCGACCACCGTGTTTCTGACCATTGTGTTTCTGACTAGTGTGTTTCTCACCACTGTGTTTCGGACCACTGTGTTTCTGACCACTGGGTTCCCGACCAGTGCGTTTCTAGCCACTGTGGTTCTGACCAGTATGTTTCTGACCACTGTGTTTCTGACCACTGTGCTTCTGACCAGTGTGTCTCTGACCAGTGTGACTCTGACCACTGTATTTCTCACCACTGTGTTTCGGACCACTGTGGTTCTAACCACTGTGTTTGGGACCACCGTATTTCTGTCCACTGTGTTTCTGACCAATGTGTTTCTGAACAGTGTGTTTATGACCAGTGTGTTTCTGACCACTGTGTTTATGACCCTTTGTTCCTGACTTCTGTGTTTCGTACCACTGTGTTTCTGACCACTGTGTTTCTAGCCAACATGTTTTTGACCAGTGTGTTTCTGACTAGTGTGTTTCTGACCAGTGTGTTTCTGACCACTGTGTTTCTGACCAGTGTGTTTCTGACCACTGTGTTTCTGACCAGTGTATTTCAGACCACTGTGTTTATGACCACTGTGCTTATGACTAGTGTGTTTCTGACCAGTGTGTTTCTGACCACTGTGTTTCTGACCACTGTGTTTCTGAGCACTGTGTTTCGGACCACTGTGTTTATGACCACTGTGCTATTGATCATTGTGCTCTGAACACTGTGTGTCTGACCACTGTGTTTCTGACCATTGTGTGTGTGACCACAGTGTTTCTGACCATTGTGCTTCTTACCACTGTGTTTCTGACAACTGTGTTTCTGACACATGTGTTCCTGACCACTGTGATTCTGACCACTGTGTTTCTTACCACTGTGTTTCTAACCACTGAGTTTCTGACCACTGTGTTTCTGACAACTGTGTTTCTGACACATGTGTTCCTGACCACTGTGATTCTGACCACTGTGTTTCTTACCACTGTGTTTCTAACCACTGAGTTTCTGACCACTGTGTTTCTGACCATTGTGTTTCTGACCACTTTATTTCTTCCCCCTGTGTTCTGACCAGTGTGTTTCTGACCCCTGTGTTTCTGACCAGTGTGTTTCTAACCACTGCGTTTCTGACCACTGTGTTTCTGAACAATGTGTTTCTGACCAGTGTGTTTCTGACCACTGTGTTTCTTACCACGGTGTTTCAGACGACTGTGTTTCTGACCACTGTGTTTCTGACCAGTGTGTTTCTAACCACTGCGTTTCTGACCACTGTGTTTCTGAACAATGTGTTTCTGACCAGTGTGTTTCTGACCACTGTGTTTCTTACCACGGTGTTTCAGACGACTGTGTTTCTGACCACTGTGTTACTGATCAGCGTGTTTCTCACCACTGTGTTTCTGACCATTGTGTTTCTGACCATTGTGTTTCTGACCAGTGTGTTTCTTACCAGTGTGTTTGTGACCAGTGTGTTTCTGACCACTGTGTTTCTGACCACTGTGTTACTGATCAGCGTGTTTCTCACCACTGTGTTTCTGACCATTGTGTTTCTGACCATTGTGTTTCTGACCAGTGTGTTTCTTACCAGTGTGTTTGTGACCAGTGTGTTTCTGACCAATGTGTCTCTGAACAACGTGTTTCTGACCTGTGTGTTTCTGACCACTGTGTTTCTGACCAGTGTGTTTGTCGCTTCTGTGTTTTGCACCAGTGTGTTTCTGACCAATGTGTCTCTGAACAACGTGTTTCTGACCTGTGTGTTTCTGACCACTGTGTTTCTGACCAGTGTGTTTGTCGCTTCTGTGTTTTGCACCAGTGTGTTTCTGACCACTGTGTTTCTGACCACTGTGTTTCTGACCAGTGTGTTTCTGACCAGTGTGTTCCTCACCAGTATGGTCCTGAACACTGTGTTTCTGACCACTGGTTTCTCACCACTGTGTTCATGACTAGTGTGTTTCTGTCCAGTGTGTTTCTGACCACTGTGTTTCTGGCAAGTGTGTTTCTGACCAGTGTGTTTCTGACCAATGTGTCTCTGAACAACGTGTTTCTGACCTGTGTGTTTCTGACCACTGTGTTTCTGACCAGTGTGTTTGTCGCTTCTGTGTTTTGCACCAGTGTGTTTCTGACCACTGTGATTCTGACCACTGGTTTCTCACCACTGTGTTCATGACTAGTGTGTTTCTGTCCAGTGTGTTTCTGACCACTGTGTTTCTGGCAAGTGTGTTTCTGACCAGTGTGTTTTTGACCAGTGTTTTTATGGCCACTGTGTTTCTGACTACTGTTCTTATGACCAGTGTGTTTCTGACCAGTGTGTTTCTGACCAGTGTGTTTCTGACCACTGTGTTTCTGAGCACTGTGTTTCGGACCACTGTGTTTCTGGCCACTGTGTTTCTGACTACTGTTCTTATGACCAGTGTGTTTCTGACCAGTGTGTTTCTGACCAGTGTGTTTCTGACCACTGTGTTTCTGAGCACTGTGTTTCGGACCACTGTGTTTCTGGCCACTGTGTTTCTGACCACCGCGTTTCTGACCACCGTATTTCTGACCACTGTGTTTATGACAACTGTGTTTCTGACCATTGTGCTCTGAACACTGTGTTTCTGACCACTGTGTTTCTGGCCACTGTGTTTCTGACCACTGTGTTTCTGACCACTGTGTTTCTGAAAACTGTGTTTCTGACCCCTGTGTTTCTGACCACTGTGTTTCTGACCAGTGTGTTTCTGACCACTGTATTTCTGACCACTGTGTTTCTGACCACTGTGTTTCTGAGCACTGTGTTTCTGACCACTGTGTTTCTGGCCACTGTGTGGCTGACCACAGTGTTGCTGACCACTGTGTTTCTTACCACTGTGTTTCTGAACACTGTGTTTCTGACCCCTGTGTTTCTGACCACTGTGTTTCTGACCAGTGTGTTTCTGACCACTGTATTTCTGACCACTGTGTTTCTGACCACTGTGTTTCTGAGCACTGTGTTTCTGACCACTGTGTTTCTGGCCACTGTGTGGCTGACCACAGTGTTGCTGACCACTGTGTTTCTTACCACTGTGTTTCTGAACACTGTGTTTCTGACCCCTGTGTTTCTGACCACTGTGTTTCTGACCACTCTGTTTCTGACCAGTGTATTTCTGACCAGTGTGTTTTTGACCAGTGTGTTTCTGACCAGTGTGTTTCTGACCACTGTATTTCTGACCACTGTGTTTCTGACCACTGTGTTTCCGACCACCGTGTTTTAGACCATTGTGTTTCTAACCTGTGTGTTTCTGACCAGTGTGTTCCTGACCAGTGTGTTTCTGACCACTGTGTTTCTGACCAGAGTGTTTCTGACCACTATGTTTCTAACCGGTGTGTTTCTGGCCACTGTGGATCTGACTAGTGTGTGTGTGACCACCGTGTTTCTCACCACAGTGTTTCCGACCAGTGTGTTTCTGACCAGTGTGTTTCTGACCAGTGTGTTTCTGACCACTGTGTTCCTGGCCACCGTGTTTCTGACCACCGTGTTTCTTAGCACTGCGTTTCTGACCACTGTGTTTCTGACCAGTGTGTTTCTGACCAGTGTGTTTCTGACCACTGTGTTCCTGGCCACCGTGTTTCTGACCACCGTGTTTCTTAGCACTGCGTTTCTGACCACTGTGTTTCTGACCAATGTGTTTCTGACCCTGTGTTTCTGAACACTGTGCTTCTGACCACTATGTTTCTTACCGGTGTGTTTCTGGCCAGTGTGTTTCTGGCCAGTGTGTTTCTGACCACTGTGTTTCTGACCACTGTATTTCTGACCACTGTGTGTCTGACCACTGTCTTTCTGACCACTGTGTTTCTGATCACTGTGTTTCTGACGAATGTATTTCTGACGAGTGTGTTTCTGACCAGTGTGTTTCTGACCACTGTGTTTGTGACCAGTGTGTTTCTGACCAATGTGTTCCTGACCACTGTGTTTCTGGCCACTGTGGTTCTGACCAGTGTGTTTCTGACCACTGTATTTCTAACCAGTGTGTTTCTGACCACTGTGTTTCTGACCGGTGTGTTTCTGACAACTGTGTTTCTAGCCATTGTGTTTCTGACCAGCGTATTTCTGGCCAGTGTGTTTCTGACCAGGGTGTTTCTGACCACTGTGTTGCTGCCCACCGTGTTTCTGACCAGTGTGTTTATGACCGCTGTGTTTCTGACCAGTGTGTTTCTGACCATTGTGTTTCTGAACTATGTGTTTCTGACCACTGTGTTTTTCAACAGTGTGTTTCTGACCACTGTGTTTCTGATCAGTGTGTTTTTGACCACTGTGTTTCTGGCCACCGTGTTTCTGACCACTGTGCTTCTGACCACTGTGTTCCCAATCACTGTGTTTCTGACCACTGTGTTTCTGACCCTGTGCTTCTGACCACTGTGTTTCTGACCACTATGTTTCTGACCACTGTGTTTCTGATCAGTGTGTTTTTGACCACTGTGTTTCTGGCCACTGTGTTTCTGACCACTGTGTTTCTGACCCTGTGCTTCCGACCACTGTGTTTCTGACCACTATGTTTCTGACCACTGTGTTTCTGATCAGTGTGTTTTTGACCACTGTGTTTCTGGCCACCGTGTTTCTGACCACTGTGTTTCTGACCAGTGTGTTTCTGACCATTGTGTTTCTGAACTATGTGTTTCTGACCACTGTGTTTTTCAACAGTGTGTTTCTGACCACTGTGTTTCTGGTCAGTGTGTTTTTTACCACTGTGTTTCTGGCCACCGTGTTGCTGACCACTGTGCTTCTGACCACTGTGTTCCCAATCACTGTGTTTCTGACCACTGTGTTTCTGACCCTGTGCTTCCGACCACTGTGTTTCTGACCACTATGTTTCTGACCACTGTGTTTCTGATCAGTGTGTTTTTGACCACTGTGTTTCTGGCCACCGTGTTTCTGACCACTGTGTTTCTGACCAGTGTGTTTCTGACCATTGTGTTTCTGAACTATGTGTTTCTGACCACTGTGTTTTTCAACAGTGTGTTTCTGACCACTGTGTTTCTGGTCAGTGTGTTTTTTACCACTGTGTTTCTGGCCACCGTGTTGCTGACCACTGTGCTTCTGACCACTGTGTTCCCAATCACTGTGTTTCTGACCACTGTGTTTCTGACCCTGTGCTTCCGACCACTGTGTTTCTGACCACTATGTTTCTGACCACTGTGTTTCTGATCAGTGTGTTTTTGACCACTGTGTTTCTGGCCACCGTGTTTCTGACCACTGTGCTTCTGACCACTGTGTTCCCAATCACTGTGTTTCTGACCACTGTGTTTCTGACCCTGTGCTTCTGACCACTGTGTTTCTGACCACTATGTTTCTGACCAGTGTGTTTCTGACCAGTGTGTCTCTGACCTGTGTGTTTCAGACCACTGTGTTTCTGACCATTGTGTTTCTGACCACTGTGTTTCTGAGTTGTGTGTTTCTGGCCACTGTGTTTCTGACCAGTGTGTTTCTGACCACGGTGTTTCGGACCACTGTCTTTCTGACTAGTGTGTTTCTGACAAATGTGTTTCTGACCACTGTGTTTCTGAACATTGTGTTTATGACCACTGTGTTTCTGACTAGTGTGTTTCTGACCACTTTGTTTCTGACCACTTTGTTTCTGACTTGTGTGTTTCTGACCACTGTGTTTCTGACCGGTGTGTTTATGGCCACTGTGGTTCTGACCAGTGTGTTTCTGACCATTGTGTTTCTGACCAGTGTGTTTTGACCAGTGTGTTTCTGACCAGTGTGTTTCTGACCAGTGTGTTTCTGACCACTATGTTTCTGACCACTGGGTTTATGACCACCGTGTTTCTGACCAGCGTGTTACTGAACACTGTGTTTCCGACCACTGTGTTTCTGACCAGGGTGTTTATGACCACTGTGTTTCTTGCCCCTGTATTTCTGACCAGTGTGTTTGTGGCCAGTGTGTTTGTGACAAGTGTGTTTCTGAACTCTGTGTTTCTGACCACTGTGTTTGTGACCACTGTGTTTCTGACCACTGTGTTGCTGACCAATGTTTTTCTGACAAGTGTGTTTCTGACCAGTGTGTTTCTGACCACTGCGTTTCTGACCACTGGTTTCTGACCACTGTGTTTATGACCAGTGTGTTTCTGACCAGTGTGTTTCTGACCACTGTGTTTCTGGCCAACGTGTGTCTGACTAGTGTGTTTCTGACCAGCGTGTTTCTGACCACTGTGTTTCTGACCACTGTGTTTCTGACCAGTGTGTTTCTGACCAGTGTGTTTCTGACCACTGAGTTTCTAACAGCTGTGTTTCTGACCACTGTGTTTCTGACCAGTGTGTTTCTGACCAGCGTGTTTCTGACCACTGTGTTTCTGACCACTGTGTTTCTGACCAGTGTGTTTCTGACCAGTGTGTTTCTGACCACTGAGTTTCTAACAGCTGTGTTTCTGACCACTGTGTTTGTGACCACTGTTTTTCCGACCACTGTATTTCGTAACAATGTGCCTATGACCAGTCTGTTTCTGACCACTTTGTTGATGACAACTTTGTTTCTGACCAGTGTGTTTCTGACCACTGTGTTTGTGACCACTGTTTTTCCGACCACTGTATTTCGTAACAATGTGCCTATGACCAGTCTGTTTCTGACCACTTTGTTGATGACAACTTTGTTTCTGACCAGTGTGTTTCTGACCACTGTATGTCTGACCAGTGTGTTTCTGACTGGTGTTATTATGGCCAGTGTGTTTCTGACCGCTGTGTTCCTGACCACTGTGTTTTTGACCACTGTGTTTCTGACCACTGTATTAGTGGCCAGTGTGTTTCTGACCACTGTGTGTCTGACAACTGTGTTTCTGACCACTGTATTCCTGACCACTGTGTTTCTTACCACTGTGTTTCTGACCACTGTGTTTCTGACCACTGTGTTTCTAACCAGTGTGTTTCCTTCCAGTGTGTTTCTGACCAGTGTGTTTCTTACCAGTGTGTTTCTGACCACTGTGTTTCTGACCACTGTGTTTCTAACCAGTGTGTTTCCTTCCAGTGTGTTTCTGACCAGTGTGTTTCTTACCAGTGTGTTTCTGACCTCCGTGTTCTTGACCAGCGTGTTTGTGAACATCGTGTTTCTGACCGGTGTGTTTATGGCCACTGTGGTTCTGACCACTGTGTTTCTGACCACTGTGTTTCTGACCAGTGTGTTTCTAACCACTGCGTTCCTGACAACTGTGTTTCTGAACAATGTGTTTTTGACCAGTGTGTTTCTGACCACTGTGTTTCTAACCAGTGTGTTTCTGACCACTGTGTTTCTGACCACTGTGTTTCTGACCAGTGTGTTTCTGACCAGTGTGTTTCTGACCGGTGTGTTTCTGACCAGTGTGTTTCTGACCGGTGTGTTTCTGACCAGTGTGTTTCTGACCGGTGTGTTTCTGACCAGTGTGTTTCTGACCGGTGTGTTTCTGACCAGTGTGTTTCTGACCGGTGTGTTTCTGACCAGTGTGTTTCTGACCGGTGTGTTTCTGACCAGTGTGTTTCTGACCGGTGTGTTTCTGACCAGTGTGTTTCTGACCGGTGTGTTTCTGACCAGTGTGTTTCTGACCGGTGTGTTTCTGACCAGTGTGTTTCTGACCGGTGTGTTTCTGACCAGTGTGTTTCTGACCGGTGTGTTTCTGACCAGTGTGTTTCTGACCGGTGTGTTTCTGACCAGTGTGTTTCTGACCGGTGTGTTTCTGACCAGTGTGTTTCTGACCGGTGTGTTTCTGACCAGTGTGTTTCTGACCGGTGTGTTTCTGACCAGTGTGTTTCTGACCGGTGTGTTTCTGACCAGTGTGTTTCTGACCGGTGTGTTTCTGACCAGTGTGTTTCTGACCGGTGTGTTTCTGACCAGTGTGTTTCTGACCGGTGTGTTTCTGACCAGTGTGTTTCTGACCGGTGTGTTTCTGACCAGTGTGTTTCTGACCGGTGTGTTTCTGACCAGTGTGTTTCTGACCGGTGTGTTTCTGACCAGTGTGTTTCTGACCGGTGTGTTTCTGACCAGTGTGTTTCTGACCGGTGTGTTTCTGACCAGTGTGTTTCTGACCGGTGTGTTTCTGACCAGTGTGTTTCTGACCGGTGTGTTTCTGACCAGTGTGTTTCTGACCGGTGTGTTTCTGACCAGTGTGTTTCTGACCGGTGTGTTTCTGACCAGTGTGTTTCTGACCGGTGTGTTTCTGACCAGTGTGTTTCTGACCGGTGTGTTTCTGACCAGTGTGTTTCTGACCGGTGTGTTTCTGACCAGTGTGTTTCTGACCGGT
Source organism: Penium margaritaceum (assembly GCA_023375785.1). Taxonomy (NCBI): domain Eukaryota; kingdom Viridiplantae; phylum Streptophyta; class Zygnematophyceae; order Desmidiales; family Peniaceae; genus Penium; species Penium margaritaceum. The sequence continues at coordinate 377,812 of SZWC01000131.1, read as the reverse complement.
GTGTTTCTGACCAGTGTGTTTCTGACCGGTGTGTTTCTGACCAGTGTGTTTCTGACCGGTGTGTTTCTGACCAGTGTGTTTCTGACCGGTGTGTTTCTGACCAGTGTGTTTCTGACCGGTGTGTTTCTGACCAGTGTGTTTCTGACCGGTGTGTTTCTGACCAGTGTGTTTCTGACCGGTGTGTTTCTGACCAGTGTGTTTCTGACCGGTGTGTTTCTGACCAGTGTGTTTCTGACCGGTGTGTTTCTGACCAGTGTGTTTCTGACCGGTGTGTTTCTGACCAGTGTGTTTCTGACCGGTGTGTTTCTGACCAGTGTGTTTCTGACCGGTGTGTTTCTGACCAGTGTGTTTCTGACCGGTGTGTTTCTGACCAGTGTGTTTCTGACCGGTGTGTTTCTGACCAGTGTGTTTCTGACCGGTGTGTTTCTGACCAGTGTGTTTCTGACCGGTGTGTTTCTGACCAGTGTGTTTCTGACCGGTGTGTTTCTGACCAGTGTGTTTCTGACCGGTGTGTTTCTGACCAGTGTGTTTCTGACCGGTGTGTTTCTGACCAGTGTGTTTCTGACCGGTGTGTTTCTGACCAGTGTGTTTCTGACCGGTGTGTTTCTGACCAGTGTGTTTCTGACCGGTGTGTTTCTGACCAGTGTGTTTCTGACCGGTGTGTTTCTGACCAGTGTGTTTCTGACCGGTGTGTTTCTGACCAGTGTGTTTCTGACCGGTGTGTTTCTGACCAGTGTGTTTCTGACCGGTGTGTTTCTGACCAGTGTGTTTCTGACCGGTGTGTTTCTGACCAGTGTGTTTCTGACCGGTGTGTTTCTGACCAGTGTGTTTCTGACCGGTGTGTTTCTGACCAGTGTGTTTCTGACCGGTGTGTTTCTGACCAGTGTGTTTCTGACCGGTGTGTTTCTGACCAGTGTGTTTCTGACCGGTGTGTTTCTGACCAGTGTGTTTCTGACCGGTGTGTTTCTGACCAGTGTGTTTCTGACCGGTGTGTTTCTGACCAGTGTGTTTCTGACCGGTGTGTTTCTGACCAGTGTGTTTCTGACCGGTGTGTTTCTGACCAGTGTGTTTCTGACCGGTGTGTTTCTGACCAGTGTGTTTCTGACCGGTGTGTTTCTGACCAGTGTGTTTCTGACCGGTGTGTTTCTGACCAGTGTGTTTCTGACCGGTGTGTTTCTGACCAGTGTGTTTCTGACCGGTGTGTTTCTGACCAGTGTGTTTCTGACCGGTGTGTTTCTGACCAGTGTGTTTCTGACCGGTGTGTTTCTGACCAGTGTGTTTCTGACCGGTGTGTTTCTGACCAGTGTGTTTCTGACCGGTGTGTTTCTGACCAGTGTGTTTCTGACCGGTGTGTTTCTGACCAGTGTGTTTCTGACCGGTGTGTTTCTGACCAGTGTGTTTCTGACCGGTGTGTTTCTGACCAGTGTGTTTCTGACCGGTGTGTTTCTGACCAGTGTGTTTCTGACCGGTGTGTTTCTGACCAGTGTGTTTCTGACCGGTGTGTTTCTGACCAGTGTGTTTCTGACCGGTGTGTTTCTGACCAGTGTGTTTCTGACCGGTGTGTTTCTGACCAGTGTGTTTCTGACCGGTGTGTTTCTGACCAGTGTGTTTCTGACCGGTGTGTTTCTGACCAGTGTGTTTCTGACCGGTGTGTTTCTGACCAGTGTGTTTCTGACCGGTGTGTTTCTGACCAGTGTGTTTCTGACCGGTGTGTTTCTGACCAGTGTGTTTCTGACCGGTGTGTTTCTGACCAGTGTGTTTCTGACCGGTGTGTTTCTGACCAGTGTGTTTCTGACCGGTGTGTTTCTGACCAGTGTGTTTCTGACCGGTGTGTTTCTGACCAGTGTGTTTCTGACCGGTGTGTTTCTGACCAGTGTGTTTCTGACCGGTGTGTTTCTGACCAGTGTGTTTCTGACCGGTGTGTTTCTGACCAGTGTGTTTCTGACCGGTGTGTTTCTGACCAGTGTGTTTCTGACCGGTGTGTTTCTGACCAGTGTGTTTCTGACCGGTGTGTTTCTGACCAGTGTGTTTCTGACCGGTGTGTTTCTGACCAGTGTGTTTCTGACCGGTGTGTTTCTGACCAGTGTGTTTCTGACCGGTGTGTTTCTGACCAGTGTGTTTCTGACCGGTGTGTTTCTGACCAGTGTGTTTCTGACCGGTGTGTTTCTGACCAGTGTGTTTCTGACCGGTGTGTTTCTGACCAGTGTGTTTCTGACCGGTGTGTTTCTGACCAGTGTGTTTCTGACCGGTGTGTTTCTGACCAGTGTGTTTCTGACCGGTGTGTTTCTGACCAGTGTGTTTCTGACCGGTGTGTTTCTGACCAGTGTGTTTCTGACCGGTGTGTTTCTGACCAGTGTGTTTCTGACCGGTGTGTTTCTGACCAGTGTGTTTCTGACCGGTGTGTTTCTGACCAGTGTGTTTCTGACCGGTGTGTTTCTGACCAGTGTGTTTCTGACCGGTGTGTTTCTGACCAGTGTGTTTCTGACCGGTGTGTTTCTGACCAGTGTGTTTCTGACCGGTGTGTTTCTGACCAGTGTGTTTCTGACCGGTGTGTTTCTGACCAGTGTGTTTCTGACCGGTGTGTTTCTGACCAGTGTGTTTCTGACCGGTGTGTTTCTGACCAGTGTGTTTCTGACCGGTGTGTTTCTGACCAGTGTGTTTCTGACCGGTGTGTTTCTGACCAGTGTGTTTCTGACCGGTGTGTTTCTGACCAGTGTGTTTCTGACCGGTGTGTTTCTGACCAGTGTGTTTCTGACCGGTGTGTTTCTGACCAGTGTGTTTCTGACCGGTGTGTTTCTGACCAGTGTGTTTCTGACCGGTGTGTTTCTGACCAGTGTGTTTCTGACCGGTGTGTTTCTGACCAGTGTGTTTCTGACCGGTGTGTTTCTGACCAGTGTGTTTCTGACCGGTGTGTTTCTGACCAGTGTGTTTCTGACCGGTGTGTTTCTGACCAGTGTGTTTCTGACCGGTGTGTTTCTGACCAGTGTGTTTCTGACCGGTGTGTTTCTGACCAGTGTGTTTCTGACCGGTGTGTTTCTGACCAGTGTGTTTCTGACCGGTGTGTTTCTGACCAGTGTGTTTCTGACCGGTGTGTTTCTGACCAGTGTGTTTCTGACCGGTGTGTTTCTGACCAGTGTGTTTCTGACCGGTGTGTTTCTGACCAGTGTGTTTCTGACCGGTGTGTTTCTGACCAGTGTGTTTCTGACCGGTGTGTTTCTGACCAGTGTGTTTCTGACCGGTGTGTTTCTGACCAGTGTGTTTCTGACCGGTGTGTTTCTGACCAGTGTGTTTCTGACCGGTGTGTTTCTGACCAGTGTGTTTCTGACCGGTGTGTTTCTGACCACTGTGTTTCTGACCCCTGTGTTTCTGACCAGTGTGTTTCTAACCACTGTGTTTCGGACCACTGGCTTTCTGACCAGTGTGTTTCTGACCACTGTATTTCTGACCACTGTGTGTCTGACCACTGTGTTTCTGACCAGAGTGTTTCTGACTACTATGTTTCTGACCGGTGTGTTTCTGGCCACTGTGGATCTGACTAGTGTGTTTATGACCACTGTGTTTCTCACCACAGTGTTTCTGACCAGTGTGTTTCTGACCAGTGTGTTTCTGACCAGTGTGTTTCCGACCACTGTGTTTCTGGCCACCTGTTTCTGACCACTGTGTTTCTGAGCACTGCGTTTCTGACCATTGTGTTTCTGACCAAATTGTTTCTGACCCTGTGTTTCTGAACACTGTGCTTCCGACCACTATGTTTCTTACCAGTGTGTTTCTGGCCAGTGTGTTTCTGGCCAGTGTGTTTCTGACCACTGTGTTTCTGACCATTGTATTTCTGACCACTGTGTGTCTGACCACTGTCTTTCTGACCACTGTGTTTCTGATCACTGTGTTTCTGACGAGTGTATTTCTGACGAGTGTGTTTCTGACCAGTGTGTTTCTGACCACTGTGTTTGTGACCAGTGTGTTTCTGACCAATGTGTTCCTGACCACTGTGTTTCTGGCCACTGTGGTTCAGACCAGTGTGTTTCTGACCACTGTGTTTCTAACCACTGTGTTTCTGACGACAGTGTTTCTGACCAGCGTGTTTTTGACCAGTGTGTTTCTGACCAGTGTGTTTCTGACCACTTGGTTTACGACCACCGTGTTTCTGACCAGTGTGCTATTGAACACTGTGTTTCCGACCACTGTGTTTCTGACCGGTGTGTTTCTGACAACTGTGTTTCTAGCCACTGTGTTTCTGACCAGTGTGTTTCTGGCCAGTGTGTTTCTGACCAGGGTGTTTCTGACCACTGTGTTGCTGCCCACCGTGTTTCTGACCAGTGTGTTTATGACCACTGTGCTTCTGACCAGTGTGTTTCTGACCACTATGTTTCTGACCAGTGTCTTTCTGACCATTGTGTCTCTGACCTGTGTGTTTCAGACCACTGTGTTTCTGAGTAGTGTGTTTCTGGCCACTGTGTTTCTGACCAGTGTGTTTCTGACCACAGTGTTTCGGACCACTGTCTTTCTGACTAGTGTGTTTCTGACAAGTGTGGTTCTGACCACTGTGTTTCGGAACATTGTGTTTATGACCACTGTGTTTCTGACTAGTGTGTTTCTGACCACTTTGTTTCTGACCACTTTGTTTCTGACTTGTGTGTTTCTGACCACTGTGTTTCTGACCGGTGTCTTTATGGCCACTGTGGTTCTGACGAGTGTGTTTCTGACCATTGTGTTTCTGACCAGTGTGTTTCTGACCAGTGTGTTTCTGACCAGTGTGTTTCTGACCAGCGTGTTTCTGACCACTGTGTTTCTGACCACTGGGTTTATGACCACCGTGTTTCTGACCAGCGTGTTACTGAAGACTATGTTTCCGACCACTGTGTTTCTTACCAGGGTGTTTATTACCACTGTGTTTCTGGCCCCTGTATTTCTGACCAGTGTGTTTGTGGCCAGTGTGTTTGTGACAAGTGTGTTTCTGAACTCTGTGTTTCTGACCACTATGTTTGTCACCAGTGTTCTTCTGACCATTGTGTTTCTGACCACTGTGTTTGTGACCAATGTGTTTCTGACCACTGTGTTGCTGACCAATATTTTTCTGACAAGTGTGTTTCTGACCAGTGTGTTTCTTACCACTGCGTTTCTGACCACTGGTTTCTGACCACTGTGTTTATGACCAGTGTGTTTCTGACCAGTGTGTTTCTGACCACTGTGTTTCTGGCCAATGTGTGTCTGACCAGTGTGTTTCTGACCAGCGTGTTTCTGACCACTGTGTTTCTGACCACTGTGTTTCTGACCAGTGTGTTTCTGACCAGTGTGTTTCTGACCACTGAGTTTCTAACAGCTGTGTTTCTGACCACTGTGTTTCTGACCACTGTTTTTCCGACCAGTGTATTTCGTAACAATGTGCCTATGACCAGAGTGTTTTTTACCACTGTGTTGATGACAACTTTGTTTCTGACCTGTGTTTCTGACCACTGTATTTCTGACCAGTGTGTTTCTGACTGGTGTGTTTATGACCAGTGTGTTTCTGACCGCTGTGTTCCTGACCACTGTGTTTTTGACCACTGTGTTTCTGACCACTGTATTAGTGGCCAGTGTGTTTCTGACCACTGTGTGTCTCACAACTGTGTTCATGACCACTGTATTTCTGACCACTGTGTTTCTGACCACTGTGTTTCTGACCACTGTGTTTCTGACCACTGTGTTTCTGACCAGTGTGTTTCTTTCCAGTGTGTTTCTGACCAGTGTGTTTCTTACCGGTGTGTTCCTGACCTCCGTGTTCTTGACCAGCGTGTTTGTGAACATCGTGTTTCTGACCGGTGTGTTTCTGGCCACTGTGGTTCTGACCAGTGTGTTTCTGACCACTGTGTTTCTGACCACTGTGCTTCTGACCACTGTGTTTCTGACCAGTGTGTTTCTGACCAGTGTGTTTCTGACCACTGTGTTTCTGAACTCTGTGTTTCTGACCACTGTCTTTCTCAGCAGTGTGTTTCTGACCACTGTGTTTCTGACCAGTGTGTTTCTGAGAACTGTGTTTCTGACCCTGTGTTTCTGAACACTGTGTTTCTGACCACCATGTTTCTTACCAGTGTGTTTCTTACCAGTGTGTTTTTGACCAGTGTGTTTCTGACCACTGTGTTTCTGAACACTGTATTTCTGACCAGTGTGTTTCTGACCACTGTCTTTCTGACCACTGTGTTTGTGACCACTGTGTTTCTGACCAGTGTGTTTCTGACCACTTTGTTTCTGACCACTGTGTGTCTGACCACTGTGTTTCTGACCAGAGTGTTTCTTACCAGTGTGTTTCTGACCAGTGTGTTTCTGACCACTGTATTTCTGACCAGTGTGTTTCTGACCAGTGTGTTTCTGACCACTGAGTTTCTAACAGCTGTGTTTCTGACCACTGTGTTTCTGACCGCTGTGTTTCTGATAGGTGTGTTTCTGACCACTGTATTTCTGACCAGTGTGTTTCTGACCAGTGTGTTTCTGACCACTGAGTTTCTAACAGCTGTGTTTCTGACCACTGTGTTTCTGACCGCTGTGTTTCTGATAGGTGTGTTTCTGACCACTGTATTTCTGACCAGTGTGTTTCTGACCACTGTCTTTCTGACCACTGTGTTTGTGACCACTGTGTTTCTGACCAGTGTGTTTCTGACCACTTTGTTTCTGACCACTGTGTGTCTGACCACTGTGTTTCTGACCAGAGTGTTTCTTACCAGTGTGTTTCTGACCAGTGTGTTTCTGACCAGTGTGTTTCTGACCACTGTGTTTGTGACCACTGTGTTCCTGACCACTGTGTTTCTGGCCACTGTGGCTCTGACCAGTGTGTTTCTGACCACTGTGTTTCTGACCACTGTGCTTCTGGCCACTGTATTTCTGACCAGTGTGTTTCTGGCCAGTTTGTTTCTGACCATGGTGTTTCTGACCACTGTGTTGCTGCCCACCGTGTTTCTGACCAGTGTGTTTATGACCACTGTGTTTCTGACCAGTGTGTTTCTGACCATTGTGTTTCTGAACTCTGTCTTTCTGAACAGTGTGTTTATGACCATAGTGTTTCTCAACAGTGTGTTTCTGACCACTGTGTTTCTGATCAGTGTGTTTCTGCCACTGTGTTTCTGGCCTCCGTGTTTCTGACCACTGTGCTTCGTACCACTGTGTTCCTAATCACTGTGTTTTTGACCATAGTATTTCTGACTCTGTGTTTCTGACCACTGTGTTTCTGACCACTATGTTTCTGACCAGTGTGTTTCTGACCAGTGTGTTTCTGACACGTGTGTTTAAGACCACTGTGTTTCTGACCAATGTTTTTCAGACCACTGTGTTTCTCACTAGTGTGTTTCTGGCCACTACGTTTCTGACCAGTGTGTTTCTGACCACTGTGTTTCGGACCACTGTCTTTCTGACCAGTGTGTTGCTGACAAGTGTGTTTCTGACCACTGTGTTTCTGAACACTGTGTTTATGACCACTGTGTTTCTGACTAGTGTGTTGCTGACCACTGTGTTTCTGACCACTGTGTTTGTGACTAGTGTGTTTCTGACCACTGTGTTTCTGACCACTGTGTTTCTGACCACTGTGTTTCTGACCGGTGTGTTTCTGGCCACTGTGGTTCTGACCAGTGTGTTCTGACCACTGTGTTTCTGACCAATGTGTTTTTGACCAGTGTGTTTCTGACCAGCGTGTTTCTGACCAGTGTGTTTCTGACCACTGTGTTTTTGACCACTGGGTTTATGACCACCGTGTTTCTGACCAGTGTGTTACTGATCACTATGTTTCCGACCACTGTGTTTCTGACCGGTGTGTTTATGTCCACTGTGTTTCTGGCCCCTGTATTTCTGACGAGTGTGTTTCTGGCCAGTGTGTTTCTGACAAGTGTGTTTCTGACTCCTGTGTTTCTGACCACTGGTTTCTGACCACTGTTTCTATGACAAGTGTGTTTCTGACCAGTGTGTTACTCACCACTGTGTTTCTGACAACTGGGTTTATGACCACCGTGTTTCTGACCAGTCTGCTACTGAACACTGTGTTTCCGACCACTCTGTTTCTGACCACTGTGTTTCTGACCACTGTGTTTCAGACCACTGTGTTTCTGACCAATGTTTTTCTGACCAGTGTATTTCTGACCAGTGTGTTTCTGACCACTGTGTTTCTGGCCACTGGTTTCTGACCACTGTGTTTATGTCCTGTGTGTTTCTGACCAGTGTGTTTCTGACCTCTGTGTTTCTGACCAGGGTGTTTATGACCAGTGTGTTTCTGACCATTGTGTTTCTGACCATTGTGTTTCTGACCATGGTGTTTCTGACCACTGTGTTCCTGACCACTGTGTTTCTGGCCACTGTGGTTCTGACAAGTGTGTTTCTGACCACTCTGTTTCTGACCACTGTGTTTCTGACCACTGTGTTTCTGACCAGTGTGTTTCTGACCAGTGTGTTTCTCACCACTGTGATTCTGACCACTGGGTTTATGACCACCGTGTTTCTGACCAGTGTGCTACTGAACACTGTGTTTCCGACCACTGTATTTATGATCAGTGTGTTTCTGACCACTGTGTTTCTGGCCACTGTATTTCTGACCAGTGTGTTTCTGGCCAGTCTGTTTCTGACCAGGGTATTTCTGACCACTGTGTTGCTGCCCACCATGTTTCTGACCAGTGTGTTTATGACCACTGTGTTTCTGACCAGTGTGTTTCTGACCATTGTGTTTCTGAACTCTGTGTTTCTGACCACTGTGTTTCTCAACAGTGTGTTTCTGAGCACGTTGTTTCTGACCAGTGTGTTTCTGACCACTTTGTTTCTGGCCACCGTGTTTCTGACCACTGTGCTTCTGACCACCGTGTTCCCAATCACTGTGTTTCTGACCACTGTGTTTCTGACCCTGTGTTTCTGACCACTGTGCTTCTGACCACTATGATTCTTTCCAGTGTGTTTTTGACCAGTGTGTTTCTGACCTGTGTGTTTCAGACCATTGTGTTTCTGACCAGTGTGTTTCTCACCACTGTGTTTCTCACCAATGTGTTTGTGGCCACTGTGTTTCTAACCAGTGTGTTTCTGACCACTGTGTTTCGGACCACTGTCTTTCTGAACAGTGTGTTTCTGACAAGTGTGTTTCTGACCACTGTGTTTCTGAACACTGTGTTTATGACCACTGTGTTTCTGACTAGTGTGTTTCTAACGACTGTGTTTCTGACCACTGTGTTTGTGACTAGTGTGTTTCTGACCACTGTGTTTCTGACCACTGTGTTTCTGACCACTGTGTTTCTGACCGGTGTGCTTCTGGCCACTGTGGTTCTGGCCAGTGTGTTCTGACCACTGTGTTTCTGACCAATGTGTTTTTTACCAGTGTGTTTCTGACCAGCGTGTTTCTGACCAGTGTGTTTCTGACCACTGTGTTTCTGACCACTGGGTTTATGACCACCGTGTTTGTGACCAGTGTGTTACTGATCACTATGTTTCCGACCACTGTGTTTCTGACCGGTGTGTTTATGTCCACTGTGTTTCTGGCCCCTGTATTTCTGACGAGTGTGTATTTGCCAGTGTGTTTCCGACAAGTGTGTTTCTGACTCCTGTGTTTCTGACCACTGGTTTCTGACCACTGTGTTTATGACCAGTGTGTTTCTGACCAGTGTGTTACTCACCACTGTGTTTCTGACAACTGGGTTTATGACCACCGTGTTTCTGACCAGTGTGCTACTGAACACTGTGTTTCCGACCACTGCGTTCCTGACCACTGTGTTTCTGACCACTGTGTTTCTGACCACTCTGTTTCCGGCCAATGTTTTTCTGACCAGTGTATTTCTGACCAGTGTGTTTCTGACCACTGTGTTTCTGACCACTGGTTTCTGACCACTGTGTTTATGTCCTGTGTGTTTCTGACCAGTGTGTTTCTGACCTCTGTGTTTCTAGCCAGTGTGTGTCTGGCCAGTGTGTTTCTGAGCACTTTATTTCTGGCCAGTGTGCCTCGGACCACTGTGTTTCTGACCACTGTGTTTCTGACCAGTGTGTTTCTGACCACTGTGTTTATGACCACTGTGTTTCTGACCAGTGTGTTTCTGACCACTGAGTTTCTGACAACTGTGTTTCTGACCACTGTGTTTCTGACCAGTGTGTTTCTGACCACTGTGTTTATGACCACTGTGTTTCTGACCAGTGTGTTTCTGACCACTGAGTTTCTGACAACTGTGTTTCTGACCACTGTGTTTCTGAGCACATTATTTCTGGCTAGTGTGCCTCTGACCACTGTGTTTCTGATCACTGTGTTTCGTAACAATGTGCCTATGACCTATGTGTTTCTGACAACTGTGTTGATGACAACTTTGTTTCCAACCAATGTGTTCCTGACCACTGTGTTTCTGACCAGTGTGTTTCTGGCCGGTGTGTTTACGACCAGTGTGTTTCCGACCGCTGTGTTCCTGAGAACTGTGTTTCTGACCACTGTGTTTTTGACACCTGTGTTACTGGCCAGTGTGTTTCTGACCACTGTCTTTCTGACAACTGTGTTTCTCACCACTGTATTTCTGACCACTGTGTTTTTGACCACTGTGTTTCTGACCACTGTGTTTCTGACCACTGTGTTTCTGACCAGTGTGTTTCTGTCCAGTGTGTTTCCAACCAGTGTGTTTCTGACCAGTGTGTTTCTGACCACCGTGTTTCTGACCAATGTGTTTCTGACCGGTGTGTTTCTGGCCACTGTGGTTCTGTCCAGTGTGTTTCTGACCACTGTGTTTCTGACCACTGTGTTTCTGACCAGTGTGTTTCTGACCAGTGTGTTTGTGACAAGTGTGTTTCTGACCACTGTGTTTGTGACCAGTGTGTTTCTAACCTCTACGTTTCTTACCACTGCGTTTCCGACCACAGAGTTTCTGACCTTGGTGTTTCTGACCCTTTGTTTCTGAACACTGTGTTTCTGACCACTATGCTTCTTACCAGTGTGTTTCTGACCAGTTTGTTTCTGACCAGTGTCTTTCTGACCGCTGTGTTTCTGACCACTGTATTTCTGACCACTGTGTTTCTGACCACTCTATTTCTGACAACTGTGTTTCTGACCACTGTGTTTCTGACGAGGGTGTTTATGACCAGTGTCTTTCTGACCAGTGTGTTTCTGACCATTGTGTTTCTGACCATGGTGTTTCTGACCACAGTGTTCCTGACCACTGTGTTTCTGGCCACTGTGGTTCTGACCAGTGTGTTTCTGACCACTGTGTTTCTGAACGCTGTGTTTCTGGCCACTGTATTTCTGACCAGTGTGTTTCTGGCCAGTTTGTTTCTGACCATGGTGTTTCTGACCACTGTGTTGCTGCCCATCGTGTTTCTGACCAGTGTGTTTATGACCACTGTGTTTCTGACCAGTGTGTTTCTGACCATTGTGTTTCTGAACTCTGTGTTTCTGACCACTGTGTTTCTCAACAGTGTGTTTCTGACCACTGTGTTTCTGACCAGTGTGTTTCTGACCATTGTGTTTCTGAACTCTGTGTTTCTGACCACTGTGTTTCTCAACAGTGTGTTTCTGACCACTGTGTTTCTGATCAGTGTGTTTCTGCCACTGTGTTTCTGGCCACCGTGTTTCTGACCACTGTGCTTCTGACCACTGTGTTCCTAATCACTGTGTTTTTGACCACTGTACTTCTGACTCTGTCTTTCTGACCACTGTGTTTCTGACCACTATGTTTCTGACCAGTGTGTTTCTGACCAGTGTGTTTCTGACACGTGTGTTTTTGACCACTGTGTTTCTGACCAGTATTTTTCAGACCACTGTGTTTCTCACCAGTGTAATTCTGGCCACTGTGTTTCTAACCAGCGTGTTTCTGACCACTGTGTTTCGGACCACTGTCTTTCTGACCAGTGTGTTTCTGACAAGTGTGTTTCTGACCACTGTGTTTCTGAACACTGTGTTTATGACCACTGTGTTTCTGACCACTGTCTTTCTGACCAGTGTGTTTCTGACAAGTGTGTTTCTGACCACTGTGTTTCTGAACACTGTGTTTATGACCACTGTGTTTCTGACTAGTGTGTTTCTGACCACTGTGTTTCTGACCACTGTGTTTGTGACTAGTGTGTTTCTGACCACTGTGTTTCTGACCACTGTGTTTCTGACCACTGTGTTTCTGACTGGTGTGTTTCTGGCCACTGTGGTTCTGACCAGTGTGTTCTGACCACTGTGTTTCTGACCAATGTGTTTTTGACCAGTGTGTTTCTGACCAGCGTGTTTCTGACCAGTGTGTTTCTGACCACTGTTTTTCTGACCACTGGGTTTATGACCACCGTGTTTCTGACCAGTGTGTTACAAATAACTATGTTTCCGACCACTGTGTTTCTGACCGGTGTGTTTATGTCCACTGTGTTTCTGGCCCCTGTATTTCTGACGAGTGTGTTTCTGGCCAGTGTGTTTCTGACAAGTGTGTTTCTGACTCCTGTGTTTCTGACCACTGGTTTCTGACCACTGTGTTTATGACCAGTGTGTTTCTGACCAGTGTGTTACTCACCACTGTGTTTCTGACAACTGGGTTTATGACCACCGTGTTTCTGACCAGTCTGCTACTGAACACTGTGTTTCCGACCACTGTGTTTCTGACCACTGTGTTTCTGACCACTGTGTTTCTGACCACTGTGTTTCTGACCAATGTTTTTCTGACCAGTGTATTTCTGACCACTGTGTTTCTGACCACTGTATTTCTGACCACTGGTTTCTGACCACTGTGTTTATGTCCTGTGTGTTTCTGACCAGTGTGTTTCTGACCTCTGTGTTTCTGGCCAGTGTGTGTCTGGCCAGTGTGTTTCTGAGCACTTTCTTTCTGGCCAGTGTGCCTCTGACCACTGTGTTTCTGACCACTGTGTTTCTGACCAGTGTGTTTCTGACCACTGTGTTTATGACCACTGTGTTTCTGACCAGTGTGTTTCTGACCACTGAGTTTCTGACAACTGTGTTTCTGACCACTGTGTTTCTGACCAGTGTGTTTCTGACCACTGAGTTTCTGACAACTGTGTTTCTGACCACTGTGTTTCTGAGCACTTTATTTCTGGCCAGTGTGCCTCTGACCACTGTGTTTCTGATCACTGTGTTTCGTAACAATGTGCCTGTGACCTATGTGTTTCTGACCACTGTGTTGATGACAACTTTGTTTCCAACCAGTTTGTTTCTGACCACTGTGTTTCTGACCACTGTGTTTCTGGCCGGTGTGTTTACGACCAGTGTGTTTCCGACCGCTGTGTTCCTGAGCACTGTGTTTCTGACCACTGTGTTTTTGACACCCGTGTTACTGGCCAGTGTGTTTCTGACCACTGTGTTTCTGACAACTGTGTTTCTCACCACTGTATTTCTGACCACTGTGTTTCTGACCACTGTGTTTCTGACCACTGTGTTTCTGACCACTGTGTTTCTGACCAGTGTGTTTCTGACCA
>SZWC01000131.1:320142-333283 GCA_023375785.1 Penium margaritaceum | reverse complement strand
GACCACTGTGTTTCTTACCACTGTGTTTCTGACCACTGTGTTTCTGACCACTGTGTTTCTGACTAGTGTGTTTCAGACCAGTGTGTTTCTAACCAGTGTGTTTCTGACCACTGTGTTTCTGACCAATGTGTTTCTGACCAGTGTGTTTCTGACCTCTGTGTTTCTGAACAGTGTGTTTCTGACCAGTGTGTTTCTGACCTCTGTGTTTCTGACCAGTGAGTTTCTGAAGACTGTGTTTCTGACCACTGTGTTTCTGACCACAGTGTTTCTGACCCCTTTGTTTCTGACCACTGTGTTTCTGCCCCGTTTGTTAATGACCACTGTGTTTCTGACCCGCGTGTTTCTAACCAGTGCGTTTCTGAACAGTATGTTTCTGCCCACTGTGTTTCTGAGCAGTGTGTTTCCGACCACTGTGTTTCTGAGCAGTGTGTTTCTAACCACAGTGTTTGTAACCAGTGTGTTTCTTACCAATGTGTTTCTGACAACTGTGTTTCTGACCACTGTGTTTCTGACCAGTGTGTTTCTGACCAGTGTGTTTGTCACCGGTGTTTTTCTGACCACTGTGTTTCTCACCAGTGTCTTTCTGACCATTGTGTTTCTGACAAGTGTCATTCTGACTAGTGTGTTTCTGGCAAGTGTAGTTTTGACCACTGTGTTTCTGACAACTGTGTTTTTGACCAGTGTGTTTCTCACCAGTTTGTTTATGACCACTGTGTTTCTGACCATTGTGTTTCAAACCACTGTGCGTCTGACCACTGTGTTTCTGACCAGTGTGTTTCTGACCACAGTGTTTCTTAACAGTGTGTCTCTGACCAGTGTGTTACTTACCACTGTGTTTCTGACCAGTGAGTTTCTAAGCACTGTGTTTCTGACCACTGTGTTTCGGACCAATGTGTTTCTGACCACTGTGTTTCTGAACACTGTGTTTCTGACCAGTGTGTTTCCGACCCCTGTGTTTCTGACCACTGTGTTTCTGACCAGTGTGTTTCAGACCAGTGTGTTTCTGACCACTGTGTTTCTGACCAGTTTGTTTCCGACCATTGTGTTTCTGAGCAGTGTGTTTCTGACCTCTGTGTTTTCGATCAATGTGTTTCTGACCACCGTGTTTCTGACCACTGTGTTTCTGACCACTGTGTTTCTGACCACTGTGTTTCTGACCAGTGTGTTTGTGACCTGTGTGTTTCTGACTACTGTGTTTCTGACCAATGTGTTTCTGATCACTGTGTTTCTGACCGGGGTGATTCTGACCACTGTCTTTCTGACTACCGTGTTTCTGACCACTGTGTTTCGGACCAGTATGTTTCTGACCAATGTGTTTTTGACTAGTGTGTTTCTGACCAGTGTAGTTCTGACCAATGTGTTTCTGACCACTGTGTTTCTGACAAGTGTGTTTCTGATCACCATGTTTCTGACCACTGTGTTTCTGCCCAATGCGTTTCTCACCAGTGTGTTTCTAACCACTGTTTTTCTGACTAGTGTGTTTATGATCACTGTGTTTCATACCAGTTTGTTTCAGACCACTGTGCTTCTGACCACCGTGCTTCTGACCAGTGTTTTTCTGACCATAGTGTTTCTGAACAGTGTGTTTCTGACCAGTGTGATTCTGACCAGTGTGTTTCTGACCAGTGCATTTCTGACCTCTGTGTTTCTGACCACTATGTTTCTGACCACAGTGTTTCTGACCACTGTGTTTCTGACTCTTGTGTTTCTGACCACTGTGTATCTGACCACTGTGTTTCTGACCAGTGTGTTTCAGACCAGTGTGTTTCCAAACAGTGTGTTTCTGACGACTGTGTTTCTGACCAGTGTGTTTCTGACCACTGTGTTTCTGACCACTGTGTATCTGACCTGTGTGTTTTTGACCAGTGTGTTTCTCACCAGTGTGTTTATGACCATTGTGTTTCTGACAAATGTCATTCTGACTAGTGTGTTTCTGACAAGTGTAGTTCTGACCACCGTGTTTCTGACCATTGTGTTTCTGACAAGTGTGTTTATGACAACTGTGTTTCTGGCGACTGTGTTTCTGACCTGTGTATTTCTGACCATTGTGTTTCATACCACTGTGCGTCTGACGACAGTGTTTCTGACTAGTTTGTTTCTGACCACAATGTTTCTGAACAGTGTGTCTCTGACCAGCGTGTTTCCGACCACTGTGTTTCTGACCAGTGAGTTTCTGAACACTGTGTTTCTAACCACTGTGTTTCTGACCAATGTGTTTCTGACCACTGTGTTTCTGAACAGTGTGTTTCTGACCAGTGTGTTTCTGACCCCTGTGTTTCCGACCACTGTGTTTCTGACCAGTGTGTTTCAGACCACTGTGTTTCTGACCACTGTGTTTCTAACCAGTTTTTTTCCGACCACTGTGTTTCTGAGCAGTGTTTTCTGACCACTGTGTTTTTGACCAGTGTGTTTCTGACCACCGTGTTTCTGACCACTGTGTTTCTGACAACTATGTTTCTGAACACTGTGTTCCTGACCAGTGTGTTTATGACCAGTGTGTTTCTCACCACTGTGTTTCTGACCACTGTGTTTCTGACCAACGTGTTTCTGACCAGGGTGTTTCTGACCACTGTGTTCCTGACTATAGTGTTTCTGACCACTCTGTTTCTGACCCGTGTGTTTCTGACCAATGTGTTTCTGACTAGTGTGTTTCTCACTAGTGTAGTTCTGACCAATGTGTTTCTGACCACTGTGTTTCTGACAAGTGTGTTTCTGATCACCGTGTTTCTGACCACTGTGTTTCTACCCACTGCGTTTCTCAGCAGTGTGTTTCTGACCACTATTTTTCTGACTAGTGTGTTTATGACCACTGTGTTTCCGACCAGTGTGTTTCAGACCACTGTGTTTCTGACCACCGTGCTTCTGACCAGTGTGTTTCTGACCATTGTGTTTCTGGACAGTGTGTTTCTGTCCAGTGTGTTTCTGACCAGTGTGTTTCTGACCAGTGAGTTTCTGACCACTGTGTTTCTGATCACTGTGTTTCTGACCACAGTGTTTCTGACCACTGTGTTTCTGACTCGTGTGTTTCTGACCACTGTGTTTCTGACCACTGTGTTTCTGACCACTGTGTTTCTGACCACTGTGTTTCTGAGCACTGTGTTTCTGAGCACTGTGTTTCTGACCACTGTGTTTCTGACCACTGTGTTTCTGACGAGTGTGTTTCTGACCAGTGTGTTTATGACCAGTGCGTTTCTGACCATTGTTTCTGACCACTGTGTTTCTGACCACTGTGTTTCTGACCAATGTGTTTCTGACCAGGGTGTTTCTGACCACTGTGTTTCTGACTACCGTGTTTCGGACCACTGTGTTTCTGACCACTGTGTAGTTCTGACCAATGTGTTTCTGACTACTGTGTTTCTGACAAGTGTGTTTCTGATCACCGTGTTTCTCACCACTGTGTTTCTGCCCACTGCGTTTCTCACCAGTGTGTTCCTGACCACTGCTTTTCTGACGAGTGTGTTTATGACCACTGTGTTTCTGACCAGTGTGTTTCTGACCACTGTGTTTCTGACCACCGTGCTTCTGACCAGTGTGTTTCTGACCATTGTGTTTCTGAACAGTGTGTTTCTGACCAGTGTGTTTCTGACCACTGTGTTTCTGACCACCGTGCTTCTGACCAGTGTGTTTCTGACCATTGTGTTTCTGAACAGTGTGTTTCTGACCAGTGTGTTTCTGACCACTGTGTTTCTGACCAGTAAGTTTCTGACCACTGTGTTTCTGACCACAGTGTTTCTGACCATTGTGTTTCTGACCACTATGTTTCTGACCCGGGTGTTTCTGACCACTGTGTTTCTGACCACTATATTTCTGACCAGTGTGTTTCTGACCAGTGTGTTTCAGAACAGTGTGTTTCTGACCACTGTGTTTCTGACCAGTGTGTTTCCGTCCACTGTGTTTCTGAGCAGTGTGTTTCTGTCCACTGTGTTTCTGAGCAGTGTGTTTCTGACCACCGTGTTTCTGACTTCTGTGTGTCTGACCAGTGTATTTCTGACGAGTGTGTTTCTCACTAGTGTGTTTATGACCAGTGTGTTTGTCACCAGTGTGTTTCTGACCATTGTGTTTCTGACAAATGTCATTCTGACTAGTGTGTTTCTGACAAGCGTAGTTCTGACCACCGTGTTTCTGACCACTGTGTTTCTGACAAGTGTGTTTCTGACCACGGTGTTTATTACCACTGTGTTTCTTGCCACTGTGTTTCTGACCAGTGTGTTTCTAACCAGTGTGTTTCTGACCACTGTGTTTCTGACTATTGTGTTTCAGACCACCATGCGACTGACCACTGTGTTTCTGACCTGTGTGTTTCTGACCACAATGTGTATGAACAGTGTGTCTCTGACCAGTGTGTTTCTGAACATTGTGTTCCTGACCAGTGTGTTTCAGACCAGTGTGTTTCTGACCACTCTGTTTCTGACGAGTTTGTTACCAACCACTGTGTTTCTGAGCACTGTGTTTCTGACCACTGTGTTTTTGACCAGTGTATTTCTGACCACTGTGTTTCTGAGCACTGTGTTTCTGACCACTGTGTTTCCGACCACTGTGTTTCTGACCAGTGTGTTTATGACCAGTGCGTTTCTGACCACTGTGTTTCTGACCACTGTGTTTCTGACCACTGTGTTTTTGACCAACGTGTTTCTGACCAGGGTGTTTCTGACCACTGTGTTTCTGACTACCGTGTTTCTGACCACTGTGTTTCTGACCAGTGTGTTTCTGACCAATGTGTTTCTGACTAGTGTGTTTCTGACCAGTGTGTTTCTGACCAGTGTATTTCTGACCACTGTGTTTCTGACCACTGTGTTTTTGACCAACGTGTTTCTGACCAGGGTGTTTCTGACCACTGTGTTTCTGACTACTGTGTTTCTGACCACTGTGTTTCTGACCAGTGTATTTCTGACCACTGTGTTTCTGACCACTGTGTTTTTGACCAACGTGTTTCTGACCAGGGTGTTTCTGACCACTGTGTTTCTGACTACTGTGTTTCTGACCACTGTGTTTCTGACCAGTGTATTTCTGACCACTGTGTTTCTGACCACTGTGTTTTTGACCAACGTGTTTCTGACCAGGGTGTTTCTGACCACTGTGTTTCTGACTACTGTGTTTCTGACCACTGTGTTTCTGACCAGTGTATTTCTGACCACTGTGTTTCTGACCACTGTGTTTTTGACCAACGTGTTTCTGACCAGGGTGTTTCTGACCACTGTGTTTCTGACTACTGTGTTTCTGACCACTGTGTTTCTGACCAGTGTATTTCTGACCACTGTGTTTCTGACCACTGTGTTTTTGACCAACGTGTTTCTGACCAGGGTGTTTCTGACCACTGTGTTTCTGACTACTGTGTTTCTGACCACTGTGTTTCTGACCAGTGTATTTCTGACCACTGTGTTTCTGACCACTGTGTTTTTGACCAACGTGTTTCTGACCAGGGTGTTTCTGACCACTGTGTTTCTGACTACTGTGTTTCTGACCACTGTGTTTCTGACCAGTGTATTTCTGACCACTGTGTTTCTGACCACTGTGTTTCTGACCCGGGTGTTTCTGACCACTGTGTTTCTGACCACTGTGTTTCTGACCAGAGTGTTTTTGACCAGTGTGTTTCCGAACAGTGTGTTTCCGACCACTGTGTTTCTGACCAGTGTATTTCCGACCACTGTGTTTCTGAGCAGTGTGTTTCTGTCCACTGTGTTTTTGACCAGTGTGTTTCTGACCACCGTGTTTCTGACCACTGTGTTTCTGACCAGTGTGGTTCTGACCAGTGTGTTTCTCATTAGTGTGTTTATGACCAGTGTGTTTCTCACCAGTGTGTTCCTGACCATTGTGTTTCTGACAAATGTCATTCTGACTAGTGTGTTTCTGACAAGTGTAGTTCTGACCACCGTGTTTCTGACCACTGTGTTTTTGACAAGTGTGTTTCTGACCACTGTGTTTATTACCACTGTGTTTCTGGCCACTGTGTTTCTGACCAGTGTGTTTCTAACCAGTGTGTTTCTGACCACTGTGTTTCTGACCACTGTGTTTATTACCACTGTGTTTCTGGCCACTGTGTTTCTGACCAGTGTGTTTCTAACCAGTGTGTTTCTGACCACTGTGTTTCTGACCATTGTGTTTCAGACCACTGTGCGTCTGACCACTGTGTTCCTGACCTGTGTGTTTCTGACCACAATGTCTCTGAACAGTGTGTCTCTGACCAGTGTGTTTCTGACCACTGTGTTCTTGACTAGTGAGTTTCTGAACACTGTGTTTCTGACCACTGTGTTTCTGACCAGTGTGTTTCTGACCCCTGTGTTTCTGAACACTGTGTTTCTGACCAGTGTGTTTCAGACCAGTGTGTTTCTGACCACTGTGTTTCTGACCAGTTTGTTTCCGACCACTGTGTTTCTGAGCAGTGTGTTTCTGACCACTGTGTTTTTTACCAGTGTCTTTCTGACCACTGTGTTTCTGAGCACTGTGTTTCTGACCACTGTGTTTCTGACCACTTTGTTCCTGACCAGTGTGTTTATGACTAGTTAGTTTCCAACCACTGTGTTTCTGACCACTGTGTTTCTGACTTACTTGTTTCTGACCAGGGTGTTTCTGACCACTGTGTTTCTGACTACCGTGTTTCTGACCACTGTGTTTTTGACCAGTGTGTTTCTGACCACTGTGTTTCTGACTTACTTGTTTCTGACCAGGGTGTTTCTGACCACTGTGTTTCTGACTACCGTGTTTCTGACCACTGTGTTTTTGACCAGTGTGTTTCTGACCAATGTGTTTCTGACCACAGTATTTCTGACAAGTGTGTTTCTGATCACCGTGTTTCTCACCACTGTGTTTCTGCCCACTGCGTATCTCACCAGTGTGTTTCTGACAACTGTTTTTCTGACGAGTGTGTTTATGACCACTGTGTTTCTGACCAGTGTGTTTCAGACAATTGTGTTTCTGACCACCGTGCTTCTGACCAGTGTGTTCTTGACCATTGTGTTTCTGAACTGTGTGTTTCTGACCAGTGTGTTTCTGACCACTGTGTTTCTGACCAGTGAGTTTCTGACCACTCTGTTTCTGACCACAGTGTTTCTGACCACTATGTTTCTGACCACTGTATTTATGACCCGTGTGTTTCTGACCATTGTGTTTCTGACCACTGTGTTTCTGACCAGTGTGTTTCTGACCAGTTTGTTTCCGAACAGTGTCTTTCTGACCACTGTGTTTCTGACCAGTGTGTTTCCGACCACTGTGTTTCTGAGCAGTGTGTTTCTGACCACTGTGTTTCTGACCAGTGTGTTTCTGACCACTGTGCTTCTGACTACTTTGTTTCTGACCAGTGTGTTTCTGACCAGTGTGTTTCTCACCAGTTTGTTTATGACCAGTGTGTTTCTCACCGGTGTGTTTCTGACCGTAGTGTTTCTGACCAATGTCTTCTTGACTAGTGTGTTTCTGACAAGTGTAGTTCTGACCACCGTGTTTCTGACCACTATGTTTCTGACAAGTGCGTTTCTGACCACTGTGGTTATGACCACTGTGTTTTTGGCCAATGTGTTTCTAACCACTGTGTTTCTGACTAGTGTGTTTCTGACCAATGTGTTTCGGACCATTGTGTTTCAGACCACTCTATTTCTGACCATTGTGTTTCTGACCACTGTGTTTCTGACCACAGTGTTTCCGAACAGTGTGTCTATGACCAGTGTGTTTCTGACCACTGTGTTTCTGACCAGTGAGTTTCTGACCACTGTGTCTCTGACCACTGTGTTTCTGACCAATGTGATTCTGGCCACTAAGTTTCTGACCAGTTTATTTCTGACCAGTGTGTTTCTGACCACTGTGTTTTTGACCACTGTGTTTCTGACCAGTGTGTTTCAGACGAGTGTGTTTGTGACCAGTGAGTTTCTGACCACCGTGTTTCTGACCACTGTGTTTCTGACCACTGTGTTTCTGACCACTGTGTTTCAGACAAGTGTGTTTGTGACCAGTGTGTTTATGACCAATGTGTTTCTGACCACTGTGTTTCTGACCACTGTGTTTCTGACCACTGTGTTTCTGACCAACGTGTTTCTGACCAGGGTGTTTCTGACCACTCTGTTTCTGACTACCGTTTTTCTGACCACTGTGTTTCTGACCAGTATGTTTCAGACCAATTTGTTTCTGACTAGTGTGTTTCTGACCAGTGTGTTTCTGACTACTGTGTTTCTGACCACTGTGTTTCTGGCCACTGTGTTTCTGACCAGTGTGTTTCAGACCAGTGTGTTTCTGACCAGTGTGTTTCTCACCAGTGTGTTTCTGACCACTGTGTTTCTGACCAGTGAGTTTCTGACCACTGTGTCTCTGACCACTGTGTTTCTGACCACTGTGTTTCTGACCAACGTGTTTCTGACCAGGGTGTTTCTGACCACTCTGTTTCTGACTACCGTTTTTCTGACCACTGTGTTTCTGACCAGTATGTTTCAGACCAATTTGTTTCTGACTAGTGTGTTTCTGACCAGTGTAGTTCTGACCAATGTATTTCTGACCACTATGTTTCCGAGAAGTGTGTTTCTGATCTCCGTGTTTCTGACCACTGTGTTTCTGCCCACTGCGTTTCTCACCAGTGTGTTTTTGACCACTGTTTTTCTGACTAGTGTTTTTGAAGAGTGTGTTCCTGACCAGTGTGTTTCTGAACAGTGTGTTTCTGACCATTGAGTTTCTGACCACTGTGTTTCTGACCACTGTGCTTCTGACCAAAGTGTTTCTGACCATTGTGCTCCTGACCACAGTGTTTCTGACCACTCTGTTTCTGACCACTGTGTTTCTGACTTGTGTGTTTCTGACCACTCTGTTTCTGACCATTGTGTTTCTGACCAGTGTGTTTCTGACCAGTGTGTTTCTGAACAGTGTGTTTCTGACCACTGTGTTTCTGACCATTGTGTTTCCGACCACTGTGTTTCTGAGCAGTGTGTTGCTGACCACTGTGTTTCAGACCAGTGTGTTTCTGACCAAGGTGTTTCTGACCACTGTGTTTCTGACCAGTGTGTTTCTGACCAGTGTGTTTCTCACCAGTGTGTTTATGACCAGTGTGTTTCTCACCAGTGTTATTCTGACCATTGTGATTATGAGAAATGTCATTCTGACTAGTGTGCTTCTGACAAGTGTAGTTCTGACCACTGTGCTTCGGACCATTGTGTTTCTGACAAGTGTGTTTCTGACCACTGTGTTTATGACCACCGTGTTTCTGGCCACTGTGTTTCTGACCAGTGTGTTTCTGACCAGTGTGTTTCTGACCAGTGAGTTTCGGACCACTGTGTTTCTGACCACAGTGTTTCTGACCACATTGTTTCTCACCACTATGTTTCTGACCACTGTGTTTCTGACCCGGGTGTTTCTGACCACTGTGTTTCTGACCAGTGTGTTTCTGACCAGTGTGTTTCTGACCAGTGTGTTTCCGAACAGTGTGTTTCTGACCACTGTGTTTCTGACCAGTGTTTTTCCGACCACTGTGTTTCTGAGCAGTGTGTTTCTGACCACTGTGTTTCTGACCAGTGTGTTTCTGACCACTGTGTTTCTGACCACCGTGTTTCTGACCAGTGTGTTTCTGACCAGTGTGTTTCTCACCAGTGTGTTTATGACCAGTGTGTTTCTCACGAGTGTGTTTCTGACCACTGTGTTTCTGACCAGTGTGTTTCTGACCACTGTGTTTCTGACCACCGTGTTTCTGACCAGTGTGTTTCTGACCAGTGTGTTTCTCACCAGTGTGTTTATGACCAGTGTGTTTCTCACCAGTGTGTTTCTGACCACTGTGTTTCTGACCACAGTGTTTCTGAACAGTGTGTCTATGACCAGTGTGTTTCTGACCATTGTGTCTCCGACCATTGAGTTTCTGACCACTGTGTTTCTGACCACTGTGCTTCTGACCAATGTGTTTCTGGCCACTGTGTTTCTGACCAGTGTGTTTATGAGCAGTGTGTTTCTGACCACTGTGTTTCTGACCACTGTGTTTCTGACCAGTGTGTTTTGAACCACTGAGTTTCTGACCATTGTGTTTCTGACCAGTGTGTTTCTGACCACTGTGTTTCTGACCAGTGTGTTTGTGACCAGTTTATTTCTGACCAGCGTGTTTCTGACCAGTGTGTTTCTGACCACTGTGTTTCTGACCATTGCGTTTTTGACCACTGTGTTTCTGACCACTGTGCTTCTGAACAATGTGTTTCTGACCATTGTGTTCCGGACCGGTTTGTTTCTAAAACAGTGTGTTTCTGACCATTGTGTTTCTTACCACTGTGTTTCTGACCAGTGTGTTTCTGACCATTGTGTTTATGACCACTGTGCTTCTGACCAGTGTGTTTATGACCACTGTGTTTCTGACCACTGTGTTTCTGACCACTGTGCTTCTGACCAGTGTGTTTATGACCACTGTGTTTCTGACCACTGTGTTTCTGACCAGTGTGTTTCTGACCACTGTGTTTCTGACCAGTGCGTTTCTGACCAGGGTGTTTCTCACCACCGTGTGTCTCACCAGTGTGTTTCTCACCACTATGTTTCTGACCACTGTGTTTATGACCAATGTGTTTCTGACCATTGTGTTTCTCACCACTGTGTTTCTGACGAGTGTGTTTATGACCAATGTGTTTTTGAGCAGTGTGTTTCTGAAGACTTTGTTTCTGACGACCGTGTTTCTGACCACTGTGTTCCTAAGCAGTGTGTTTCTGACCAGTGTGCTTCTCACCACTGTGTTTCTGACCAGTGTGTTTCTGACCAGTGTGTTTATGACCGCTGTGTTTCTGACCACTGTGTTTCTGACCAGTGTGCTTCTGACCAGTGTGTTTATGACCGCTGTGTTTCTGACCACTGTGTTTCTGACCAGTGTGCTTCTGACCAGTGTGTTTTTGACCACTTCGTTTCTGACCACGGTGTTTCTGACCACTGTGCTTCTGACAACTGTGTTTTTGACCATAGTGTTTGTGACCACTGTGTCTATGACCACTGTGTTTCTGACCACCGTATTTCTGACCAGTGTGTTTCTGACCAGTGTGTTTCCAACCAGTGTGTTTCTGACCAGTGTGTTTCTGACCACTGTGTTTCTGACCAATGTATTTCTAACCAGTGTGTTTCTGACCACTGTGTTTCTGACCACTGTGTTACAGACCAGCGTGTTTCTGACCACTGTGTTTCTGACCAGTGTGTTACTGACCACTGTGTTTGTGACCAATGTGTTTCTGACCACTGTGTTTCTGACCACGGTGTTTCTGACCACTGTGTTTCTGACCACTGTGTTTGTGACCAATGTGTTTCTGACCACTGTGTTTCTGACCACGGTGTTTCTGACCACTGTGTTTCTGACCACTGTGTTTCTGACCACTGTGTTTCTGACCACTGTGTTTCGGACCACTGTATTTCTGACCATTCTGTTTCTGACCACTGTGTTTCTGACCAGTGTATTTCTGACCACTGTGTTTCCGACAACTGTGTTTCCGACCAGTGTGTTTCTGACCACTGTGTTTCTGACCACTGTATTTCTGACCACCGTATTTCTGACCACTATGTTTTGGACAACATTGTTTCTGACCACTGCGTTTTTGCAACCGTGTATCTGACACATGTGTTTCTGAACACTGTGTTTCCAACCAGTGTGTTTCTGACCACTGTGTTTCTGACCACTGTGTTTCTGGCCACTGTGTTTCTGACCAGTGTGTTTCTGACCAGTGTGTTTCTGACCAGTGTGTTTCTGAACATTGTGTTTCTTACCACAGTGTGTTTGACCGGTGTGTTTCTGACCATTGTGTTTCTTACCACAGTGTGTTTGACCGGTGTGTTTCTGACCATTGTGTTTCTGACCACTGTGTTTATGACCAGTGTGTTTATGACCTGTGTGTTTCTGACCAGTGTGTTTTTGACCTGTGTGTTTCTGACCAGTGTCTTTCCGACCACTGTGTTTCGGACCAGTGTGTTTATGACCAGTGTGTTTCTGAACAGTGTGTTTCTGACCAGTGTGTTTCTGACCACTGTCTCTCTGACCACTGTGTGTCTGACCAGTGTGTGTCTGACCACTGTGTTTCTGACCACTGTGTTTCTCACCGCTGTGTTTCTGGCCAATGTGTTTCTAACAACTGTGTTTCTGACCAATGTGTCTCTTGCCACTGTGTTTCTGACCAACGTGTTTCTGACCAGTGTGTTCATTGCCACTGTGTTTCAGACTACTCTGTTTCTTACCACTGTGTTTCGACCAGTGTGGTTCTGACCATTGTGTTTCTGACTAGTGTGTTTCTGACAAGTGTTTTTCGGACCACTGTGTTTCTGACAAGTGTTTTTCTGACCACTGTGTTTCTGACCAAGGTGTTTCTGAATAGTGTGTTTCTGAACACTGTGTTTCTGACTAGTGTGTTTCTGACCAGTGTGTTACTGACAACTGTGTTTTCTGACCACTGTGTTTCGGACCACTGTGTTTCTGACCAGTGTGTTTCTGACCAGTGTGTTTATAACCACTGTGTTTCTGTCCAGTGTGTTTCTGACCAGTGTCTTTCTGACCGTTGTGTTTCTGACCACTGTGTTTCTGACCAGTGTATTTTAGACCAGTTTGTTTCTGACCAGTGTGTTTCTGACCAGCGTGTTTCTGACCAGTGTGTTTCTGACCACTGTGTTCCTGACCACTGTGTTTCTGACCATTGTGTTTCTTACCAGAGTGTTTCTGACCACCGTGTTTCTGACCAGTGTGTTTCCGACCAGTTTGTTTCTCACCAATGTGTTCCTGACCACTCTGTTTCTGACCACTGTGTTTCTGACCACTGTGTTTCTGACTACTGTGTTTATGACCACTGTGTTTCTGACCACTGTGTTTCTGACCACTGTGTTTCTGACCATTGTGTTTCTGACCACAGCATCTCTCACTGGTGCGTTTCTGACCATTTTGTTTATGACCAGTGTGTTTGTGACCACTGTGTTTCTGACCACTGTGCTTCTGACCAGTGTGTTTTGAACACTGTGTTCCTGACCACTGTGTTTCTGTCCACTGTGTTTCTGACTACTGTGTTTCGGACCAGTGTGTTTCTGACAGCTGTGTTTCTGACCAGTGTGTTTTTGACCACTGAGTTTCTGACCATTGTGTTTCTGACCAGTGTGTTTCTGACCACTGTGTTTCTGACCACTGTGTTTCTGACCACTGTGTTTCTGACCACCGTGTTTCTGACCACTGTGTTTCTGACCA
>SZWC01000131.1:308408-319349 GCA_023375785.1 Penium margaritaceum | reverse complement strand
TGTGTTTCTGACCAGTGTGTTTCTGACCAGTGTGTTTATGACCGCTGTGTTTCTGACCACTGTGTTTCTGACCAGTGTGCTTCTGACCAGTGTGTTTTTGACCACTTCGTTTCTGACCACGGTGTTTCTGACCACTGTGCTTCTGGCAACTGTGTTTCTGACCATAGTGTTTGTGACCACTGTGTCTATGACCACTGTGTTTCTGACCATCGTGTTTCTGACCAGCGTGTTTCTGACCAGTGTGTTTCTAACCAGTGTGTTTCTGACCAGTGTGTTTCTGATCACTGTGTTTGTGACCAATGTGTTTCTGACCACTGTGTTTCTGACCACGGTGTTTCTGACCACTGTGTTTCTGACCACTGTGTTTCTGACCACTGTGTTTCTGATCACTGTGTTTGTGACCAATGTGTTTCTGACCACTGTGTTTCTGACCACGGTGTTTCTGACCACTGTGTTTCTGACCACTGTGTTTCTGACCACTGTGTTTCTGACCACTGTGTTTCGGACCACTGTGTTTCTGACCATTGTGTTTCTGACCACTCTGTTTCTGACCAGTATGTTTCTGACCACTGTGTTTCTGACAACTGTGTTTCTGACCACTGTGTTTCTGACCACTGTGTTTCTGACCACTGTATTTCTGACCACCGTATTTCTGACCACTGTGTTTCTGACCACTGTGTTTCTGACCACCGTCTTTCTGACCAGTGTGTTTCTGACCAGTTTGTTTCTAAGCAGTGTGTTTCTGACCAGTGTGTTTCTGACCACTGTGTTTCTGACCACTGTGTTTCTAACCGGTGTGTTTCTGACCACTGTGTTTCTGACCACTGTGTTTCTGACCAGTGTGTTTCTGACCACTGTGTTTCTGACCAGTGTGTTACTGACCTTCGTGTTTGTGACCAATGTATTTCTGACCACTGTGTTTCTGACCACAGTGTTTCAGACCAATGTGTTTCTTACCAATGTGTTTCTGACCACTGTGTTTCTGACCACTGTGTTTCTGACCAGTGTGTTTCTGTCCACTGTGTTTCTGACCAGTGTGTTACTGACCTTCGTGTTTGTGACCACTGTGTTTCTGACCACTGTGTTTCTGACAACTGAGTTTCTGACCAGTGTGTTTCTGACCACTGTAATTCTGACCACTTTGTTTCTAACCATTGTGTTTCTGACCACTTTGTTTCTGACCACTGTGTTTTTGACCAGTGTTTTTCCGACCAGTGTGTTTCTGACCATTGTGTTTCTGACCACTGTGTTTCTGACCACTGTCTTTCTGACCACTGTGTTTCTGACCACTGTGTTTCTTCCCACTGTGTTTCTGACCAGTGTGTTTCTGACCAGTGTGTTTCTGAACAGTGTGTTTCTTACCACTGTGTGTTTGACCAGTGTGTTTCTGACTATTGTGTTTCTGACCACTGTGTTTCTGACCAGTATGTTTATGACCACTGTGTTTCTAACCACTGTGTTTCTGACCACTGTGTTTCTCACCACTGAATTTCTGACCACTGTGTTTCTGACCACTGTGTTTCTGACCAGTGTGTTTCTGACCACTGTGTTTCTGACCATTGTATTTCTGACTAGTGAGTTTCTGACCACTGTGTTTCTGACGAGTGTGTTTCTGACAAGGGTGTTTCCGACCACTGTGTTTCTGACCAGTGTGTTTGTGACCACTATGGTTCTGACCACTGTGTATATGACCACTGTGTTTCTGACCATTGTTATTCTGACCACTGTGTTTCTGGCGAGTATGTTTGTGACCAGTGTGTTTCTGAACAGTGTGTTTCTGACCACTGTGTTTCTGACTACTGTGCTTCTGACCAGTGTGTTTCTGACCACTGTGTTTCAGACCATTGTGTTTATGACAACTGTGTTTCTGACCACTGTGTTTCTGACTACTGTGCTTCTGACCAGTGTGTTTCTGACCACTGTGTTTCAGACCATTGTGTTTATGACAACTGTGTTTCCAACCAGTGTGTTTCTGACCACGGTGTTTGTGACCACTGTGTTTCCGACCACTGTGTTTCTGACCAGTGAGTTTCAGAACACTGTATTTCTGACATGTGTGTTTCTGACCACAGTGTTTCTGACCAGTGTGTTTCTGACCACTGTGTTTCTGACCACTGTGTTTCTGACCACTGTGTTTCTGACCATTGTGTTTCTGACCACTGTGTTTCTGACCACTGTGTTTCTGACCACTGTGTTTCTGACCACTGTGTTTCTAACAACATTGTTTCTGACCACTGCACTTCTGACAACAGTGTATCTGACCCGTGTGTCTCTGTCCACTGTGTTTCCAACTAGTGTGTCTCTGACCATTGTGTTTCTGACCACTGTGTTTGTGACCACTGTGTTTCTGACCACTGTGTTTCTGACCACTGTGTTTCTGACCGCAGTGTTATTGACTAGTGTGTTTCTGACCAGTGTGTTTCTGAACAGTGCGTTTCTTACCACTGTGTGTTTGACCAGTGTGTTTCTGACCATTGTGTTTCTGACCACTGTGTTTCTGACTAGTGTGTCTATGACCAGTGTGTTTCTGACCACTGTGCCTCCGACCATTGAGTTTCTGACAATTGTGTTTCTGACCACTGTGTTTCTGACCAACGTGTTTCTGACCAGGGTGTTTCTGACCTCTCTGTTTCTGACTACCGTTTTTCTGACCACTGTGTTTCTGACCAGTATGTTTCTGACCAATGTATTTCTGACTTGTGTGTTTCAAACCAGTGTAGTTCTGACCAATGTGTTTCTGACCACTTTGTTTCTGACAAGTGTGTTTCTGATCACCGTGTTTCTGACCACTGTGTTTCTGCCCACTGCGTTTCTCACCAGTGTGTTTCTGACCACTGTTTTTCTGACTAGTGTTTTTGAACAGTGTGTTTCTGACCAGTGTGTTTCTGAGCAGTGTGTTTCTGACCAGTGAGTTTCTGACCACTGTGTTTCTGACCTTTGTGTTTCTGACAAGTGTGTTCTGATCACCGTGTTTCTCACCACTTTGTTTCTGCCCACTGCATTTCTCACCAGTGTGTTTCTGACCACTGTTTTTCTGACGAGTGTGTTTATGACCACTGTGTTTCTGACCAGTGTGTTTCAGACCACTGTGTTTCTGACCACTGTTTCTGACCAGTGTGTTTCTGACCATTGTGTTTCTGAACAGTGTGTTTCTGACCAGTGTGTTTCTGACCACTGTGTTTCTGACCAGTGAGTTTCTGACTACTGTGTTTTTGACCACAGTGTTTCTGACCACTGTGTTTCTGACCACTATGTTTCTGACCACTGTGTTTCTGACCAGTGTGTTTCTGACCAGTGTGTTTCCGAACAGTGTGTTTCTGACCACTGTGTTTCTGACCAGTGTATATCCGACCACTGTGTTTCTGAGCAGTGTGTTTCTGTCCACTGTGTTTCTGACCAGTGTGTTTCTGACCACTGTGTTTCTGACCAGTTTGTTTCCGACCACTGTGTTTCTTAGCAGTGTGTTTCTGACCAATGTGTTTTTTACCATTGTCTTTCTGACCACTGTGTTTCCGAGCACTGTGTTTCTGACCACCGTGTTTCTGACCACTTTGTTCCTGACCAGTGTGTTTATGACTAGTGCGTTTCTGACCACCGTGTTTCTGACCACTGTGTTTCTGACTTACTTGTTTCTGACCAGGGTGTTTCTGACCACTGTGTTTCTGACTACCGTGTTTCTGACCACTGTGTTTTTGACCAGTGTGTTTCTGACCAATGTGTTTCTGACCAGTGTGTTTCTGACCACTGTGTTTCTGACTACCGTGTTTCTGACCACTGTGTTTCTGACTACCGTGTTTCTGACCACTGTGTTTCTGACTACCGTGTTTCTGACCACTGTGTTTCTGACTACCGTGTTTCTGACCACTGTGTTTCTGACTACCGTGTTTCTGACCACTGTGTTTCTGACTACCGTGTTTCTGACCACTGTGTTTCTGACTACCGTGTTTCTGACCACTGTGTTTCTGACTACCGTGTTTCTGACCACTGTGTTTCTGACTACCGTGTTTCTGACCACTGTGTTTCTGACTACCGTGTTTCTGACCACTGTGTTTCTGACTACCGTGTTTCTGACCACTGTGTTTTTGACCAGTGTGTTTCTGACCAATGTGTTTCTGACTAGTGTGTTCCTGACCAGTGTAGTTCTGACCAATGTGTTTCTGACCACAGTGCTTCTGACAAGTGTGTTTCTGATCACCGTGTTTCTCACCACTGTGTTTCTGCCCACTGCTAATCTCACCAATGTGTTTCTGACCACTGTTTTTCTGACGAGTGTGTTTATGACCACTGTGTTTCTGACCAGTGTGTTTCAGACCACTGTGTTTCTGACCACCGTGCTTCTGACTAGTGTGTTTCTGACCAGTGTGTTTCTGACCACTGTGTTTCTGACTACGTTGTTTCTGACCAGTGTGTTTCTGACTAGTGTGTTTCACCAGTGTGTTTATGACCAGTGTGTTTCTCACCAGTGTGTTTCTGACCATTGTGTTTCTGACCAATGTCTTCTTGACTAGTGTGTTTCTGACAAGTGTAGTTCTGACCACCGTGTTTTTGACCACTATGTTTATGACAAGTGTGTTTCTGACCACTGTGTTTATGACCACTGTGTTTCTGGCCACTGTGTTTCTAACCACTGTGTTTCTGACCTTGTGTTTCTGACCAATGTGTTTCGGACCATTGTGTTCCAGACCACTATATTTCTGACCATTGTGTTTCTGACCACTGTGTCTCTGACCACTGTGTTTCTGACCAATGTGATTCTGGCCACTGTGTTTCTGACCAGTGTATTTCTGACCAGTGTGTTTCTGACCACTGTGTTTCTGACCACTGTGTTTCTGACCAGTGTGTTTCAGACGAGTGTGTTTGTGACCAGGGTGTTTCTGACCACTGTGTTTCTGACCATTGTGTTTCTGACCACTGTGTTTCTGACCACTATGTTTCAGACCAGTGTGTTTGTGACCAGTGTGTTTATGACCAATGTGTTTCTTACCACTGTGTTTCTGACCACTGTGTTTCTGACCACTGTGTTTCTGACGAACGTGTTTCTGACCAGGGTGTTTTGTGACCACTCTGTTTCTGACTACCGTTTTTCTGACCACTGTGTTTCTGACCAGTATGTTTCGGACCAATTTGTTTCTGACTAGTGTGTTTCTGACCAGTGTGGTTCTGACCAATGTATTTCTGACCACTGTGTTTCCGACAAGTGTGTTTCTGATCTCCGTGTTTCTGACCACTGTGTTTCTGCCCACTGCGTTTCTCACCGGTGTGTTTCTGACCACTGTTTTTCTGACTAGTGCTTTTGAACAGTGTGTTTCTGACCAATGTGTTTCTGAACAGTGTGTTTCTGACCATTGAGTTTCTTACCACTGTTTTCTGACCACTGTGCTTCTGACCACAGTGTTTCTGACCACTGTGTTTCTGACCACTGTGGTTCTAACTTGTGTGTTTCTGACCACTCTGTTTCTGACCATCGTGTTTCTGACCAGTGTGTTTCTGACCAGTGTGTTCCAATCAGTGTGTTTCTGACCACTGTGTTTCTAACCATTGTGTTTCCGACCACTGTGTTTATGAGCAGTGTGTTGCTGACCACTGTGTTTCTGACCAGTGTGTTTTTCACCAGTGTGTTTATGACCAGTGTGTTTCTCACCAGTGTGTTTCTGACTATTGTGTTTATGACAAATGTCATTCTGACTAGTGTGCTTCTGACAAGTGTAGTTCTGACCACCGTGTTTCTGACCACCGTGTTTCTGACAAGTGTGTTTCTGACCACTATGACCACTGTGTTTCTGGCCACTGTCTTTCTGACCAGTGTGTCTCTGACCAGTGTGTTTCTGACCAGTGAGTTCTGACCACTGTGTTTCTGACCACAGTGTTTCTGACCACTGTGTTTCTGACCACTGTGTATCTGACCCGGGTGTTTCTGACCACTGTGTTTCTGACCACTGTGTTTCTGACCAGTGTGTTTCTGACCACTGTGTTTCTGAATAGTGTGTTTCTGACCACTGTGTTTCTGACCAGTGTTTTTCTGACCACTGTGTTTCTGAGCAGTGTGTTTGTGACCACTGTGTTTATGACCAGTGTGTTTCTGACCACTGTGTTTCTGACCAGTTTGTTTCTCACCAGTGTGTTTATAACCAGTGTGTTTCTCACCAGTGTGTTTCTCACCAGTGTGTTTCTGACCACTGTGTTTCTGACCACAGTGTTTCTGAACAGTGTGTCTATAACATGTGTGTTTCTGACCACTGTGTCTCTGACCATTGAGTTTCTGACCACTGTGTTTCTGACCACTGTGTTTCTGACCAATGTGTTTCTGGCCACTGTGTTTCTGACCAGTGTCTTTCTGACCAGTGTGTTTCTGACCACTGTGTTTCTGACCACTGTGTTTCTGACCAGTGTGTTTCAGACCAGTGTGTTTGTGACCAGTGTGTTTCTGACTACTGTGTTTCTGACCACTGTGTTAGTGACCACTGTGTTGCTGACCAGTGTGTTTTTGACAAGTGTGTTTCTGACCACTGTGTTTCTGAGCACTGTGTTTCTGACCACTGTGTTTCAGACCACTGTGTTTCTGACCACTGTGTTTCTGACGAACGTTTTTTCTGACCAGGGTGTTTCTGACCACTCTGTTTCTGACTACCGTTTTTCTGACCACTGTGTTTCTGACCAGTATGTTTCTGACCAATGTGTTTCTGACTAGTGTGTTTCAAACCAGTGAAGTTCTGACCAATGTGTTTCTGACCACTGTGTTTCTGACAAGTGTGTTTCTGATCACCGTGTTTCTGACCACTGTGTTTCTGCCCACTGTGTTCTCACCAGTGTGTTTCTGACCACTGTTTTTCTGACTAGTGTATTTTGAACAGTGTGTTTCTGACCAGTGTGTTTCTGACCAGTGTGTTTCTGACCAGTGAGTTTCTGACCACTGTGTTTCTGACCACTGTGCTTCTGACCACAGTGTCTCTAACCGATGTGTTTCTGACCACTGTGTTTCTGACTTGTGTGTTTCTGACCACTGTGGGTCTGACCACCGTGTTTCTGACCAGTGTGTTTCTGACCAGTGTGTTTCCGAGAAGTGTGTTTCTGACCACTGTGTTTCTAACCATTGTGTTTCCGACCACTGTGTTTTTGAGCAGTGTGTTGCTGACCACTGTGTTTCTGACCAGAGTGTTTCTGACCACGGTGTTTCTCACCACTGTGTTTCTGACCAGTGTGTTTCTGACCAGTGTGTTTCTCACCAGTGTGTTTATGACCAGTGTGTTTCTCACCAGTGTGTTTCTGACCATTGTGTTTCTGATAAATGTCATTCTGACTAGTGTGTTTCTGACAAGTGTAGTTCTGACCACCGTGTTTCTGACCACTGTGTTTCTGACAAGTATGTTGCTGACCACTGTGTTTATGAACACTGTGTTTCTGGCCAGTGTGTTTCTGACCAGTGTATTTCTGACCAGTGTGTTTCTGACCACTGTGTTTCTGACCATTGTGTTTCAGACCACTGTGCGTCTGACCACTGTGTTTATGACTAGTGTGTTTCTGACCACAATGTTTCTGAATAGTGTGTCTCTGACCAGTGTGTTTCTGACCACTGTGTTTCTGACCCGTGAGTCTCTGAACACTGTGTTTCTGACCACTGTGTTTCTGACCAATGTGTTTCTAACCACTGTGATTCTGAACAGTGTGTTCTGACCAGTGTGTTCCTGACCCCTGTGTTTCTGAACACTGTGTTTCTGACCATTGTGTTTCAGACCAGTGTGTTTCTGACCACTGTGTTTCTGACCAGTTTGTTTCAGACCACTGTGTTTCAGAGCAGTGTATTTCTGATCACTGTATTTTTGACCAGTGTGTTTATGACCACTGTGTTTCTGACCACTGTGTTTCTGACCTGTGTGTTTAGGACCAGTGTGTTTCTGACCATTGTGTTTCTGACCACTGTGTTTCTGACCACTGTGTTTCTGACCTACGTGATTCTGACCAGGGTGTTTCTGACCACTGTGTTTCTGACTACCGTGTTTCTGACCATCGGGTTTCTGACCAGTGTGTTTCGGACCAATGTGTTTCTGACTAGTGTCTTTCTGACTAGTGTAGTTCTGACCAATGTGTTTCTGACCACTGTGTTTCTGACAAGTCTGTTTCTGATCACCGTGTTTCTAAACACTCTGTTTCTGCCCACTGCGTTTCTTACCAGTGTGTTTCTGACCACTGTTTTTCTGGCGAGTGTGTTTATGACCACTGTGTTTCTGTCCAGTGTGTTTCAGACCACTGTGTTTCTGACCACCGTGCTTCTGACCAGTGTGTTTCTGACCATTGTGTTTCTGAACAGTGTGTTTCTGACCAGTGTGTTTCTTACCACTGTGTTTCTGACGGGTGAGTTTCTGACCACTGTGTTTATGACCACCGTGTTTCTGACCACAGTGTTTCTGACCATTGTGTTTCTGACCACTGTGTTTCTGACCCGTGTGTTTCTGACCACAGTGTTTTTTACCACTGTGTTTCTGACCAGTGTGTTTCTGACCAGTGTGTTTCCGAACAGGGTTTTTCCAACCACTGTGTTTCTGACCAGTGTGTTTCCGACCACTGTGTTTCTGAGTAGTGTGTTTCTGACCACTGTGTTTCTTACCAGTGTGTTTCTGACCACTGTGTTTCTGACCACTATGTTTCTAACCACTGTGTTTCTGACCAGTGTGTTTCTCACCAGTGTGTTTATGACCAGCATGTTTCTCACTAGTGTGTTTCTGACCATTGTGTTTCTGACCAATGTCATTCTGACTAGTGTGTTCTGACAAGTGTAGTTCTGACCACCGTGTTTCCGACCACTGTGCTTCTGACAAGCGGGTTTCTGACCACTGTGTTTATGACCACTGTGTCTCTGACCACTGTGTTTCTGACCACTGTGTTTCTGACCACAGTGTTTCTGACCTGTGTGTCTCTGACCGGTGTGTTGCTGACCACTGTGTTTCTGACCAGTGAGTTTCTGACCAATGTGTTTCTGACCACTGTGTTTCTGACCAATGTGTTTCTGGCCACTGTGTTTCTGGCCAGTGTGTTTCTGACCAGTGTGTTTCTGACCACTATTTTTGACCACTGTGTTTCTGACCAGCGTGTTTCAGACCAGTGTGTTTGTGACCAGTGTGTTTCTGACCACTGTGTTTCTGACCAATGTGTTTCTGACCAGCGTGTTTCTGACCTTTGTCTTTCTGACCTATGAGTTTCTGACCATTGTGTTTCTGACCACTGTGATTCTGACCACAGTGTTTCTGACCACTGTGTTTCTGACCACTGTGTTTTTGACCAGTGTGTTTCTGACCGGTGTGTTTCTGACCAGTGTGTTTCCGAACAGGGTTTTTCTGACCACTGTGTTTCTGACCAGTGTGTTTCCGACCACTGTGTTTCTGAGCCGTGTGTTTCTGACCACTGTGTTTCTGACCAGTGTGTTTCTGACCACTGTGTTTCTGACCACTGTGTTTTGAACCAGTGTGTTTCTGACTAGTGTATTTATCACCAGTGTGTTTATGACCAGTGTGGTTCTCACCAGTGTGTTTGTGACCATTGTGTTTCTGACAAATGTCATTCTGACTAGTGTGTTTCTGACAAGTGTAGTTCTGACCACCGTGTTTCCGACCACTGTGCTTCTGACAAGCGTGTTTCTGACCACTGTGTTTATGACCACTGTGTTTCTGACCACTGTGTTTCTGACCACTGTGTTTCTGACCACAGTGTTTCTGAACTGTGTGTTTCTGACCAGTGTGTTTCTGACCACCGTGTTTCTGACCAGAGAGTTTCTGATCAACGTGTTTCTGGCCACTGTGTTTTTTACCAGTGTGTTTCTGACCACTGTGTTTCTGACCACTGTGTTTCTGACCAGTGTGTTTCAGACCAGTGTGTTTGTGACCAGTGTGTTTCTGACCACTGTGTTTCTGACATATGTGTTTCTGACCAGTGTGTTTCTGACCTCTGTGTTTCTGAACGGTGTGTTTCTGACCAGTGTGTTTCTGACCACCGTGTTTCTGACCAGTGAGTTTCTGAACACTATGTTTCTGACCACTGTGTTCCTGACCACATTCTTTCTGACCACTTCGTTTCTGACCACTGTGTTTCTGACCCGTGTGTTTCTGACCACTGTGTTTCTGACCAATGTGTTTCTGACCAGTGTGTTTGCGACCACTGTGCTTCTTAGCAGTGTGCTTCTGACCACTGTGTTTCTGCCCAGTTTGTTTCTTACCATTGTGTTTCCGACCACTGTGTGTCTGACCACTGTGTTTCTGACCAGCGTGTTTCTGACCAGTGTGTTTGTCACCAGTGTGTTTCTGAACAGCGTGTTTCTCACCAACGTGTTTCTGACCATTGTGTTTCTGACAAATGTCATTCTGACTAGTGTGTTTCTGACAAGTGTACTTCTGACCACCATGTTTCTGACCACTGTGTTTCTGACAAGTGTGTTTCTGACCACTGTGTTTATGACCACTGTGTTTCTGGCCACTGAGTTTCTGACCAGTGTGTTTCTGACCAGTGTGTTTCTGACCAAAGTGTTTCTGACCATTGTGTTTCAGACCACTGTGTGTCTGACCACTGTGTTTCTGACCGGTTTGTTTCTGACCACAGTGTTTCTGAACAGTGTGTCTCTGACTAGTGTGTTTCTGACCACTGTGTTTCTGACCACTGTGTTCTTGACCAATGTTTTTCTGAAAAATGTGTTCATGAACAGTATGTTTCTGACCAGTGTGTTTCTGACCCCTGTGTTTCTGACCACCGTGTTTCTGACCAGTGTGTTTGAGACCAGTGTGTTTCTGACCATTGTGTTTCTGACCAGTTTGTTTCCGACCACCGTGTTTCTGAGCACTGTGTTTCTGACCAGTGTGTTTCTGACCAGTGTGTTTCTGACCACTGTGTTTCTGACCACTGTGTTTCTGACCACTGTGTTTATGACCAGTGTGTTTCTGACCACTGTGTTTCTGACCA